>QLOD02000029.1:7994862-8005352 GCA_003260245.2 Sideroxylon spinosum | reverse complement strand
TTTTTTTTTTTCAAATATCTGTTAAAAGATCAAAGGGTTTCATATCTTTTAGTATAATTATTATATATACTAAGGGGAAAAAAAAGCCCACTGGGCACATTCACATTCACTTCACAAAGAGCACATCGCATGTGCCAATGTGCCAGTCCCGTCAAACAACATCCAAACCCAATTAAGTTGCATCTGGTAACGTCTCTGGTTAGAAACCCAAAATTGGTGCAAATATTTTGATAGATAATTTTACAAATAACATAATAAATATGCTAACTACTAAATCTAACCCACATCAAGATGTATACAGAAAAACGGTTTATATGATACAAAGAAAAAAATCATGTTCAGAATGAGATGGCAGCTTTTGAATATATCTTCGTTGGTACATCATGCATGGGACCGACAAGACACAGAGAAGCAAGGTCCACCCACCATTGCTTTGAATGGAAAATATTGAAAGCAAATGCTTAAGTTACACCTGCAAAAGACAAAGGTAGCAGTGGAAGCAGACACTTCATTCACAAAATATGAATGACACTTCTAATGGCATCTTCAAAACAGAATTTTGGCTAAAGGAACATTGCTAAGTTCCACAGCAAGAACATTTTTGCAGAAGTTGATTGTAAGCTAATATTCTTGATCCTGCACACTTCAATGTTCTATCAGCACCAATGGCAATCGTGGGTAGCTTACGCAATACCTCCTGTTAACCCCCCTTGTAGGTTAGTGCAGCAATCAAGCCCCAGCACAGGGCAGGGAGCCCGATGCATAAGGTAGCTTAGGGGCTATAAAAGAACAATGTCACATTATGTTTGACAGAGAATCTCATCCCAAATAACATCTAAACATTATTCAATTTTAACAAGTTAAAAACCAAAATCCCATTTTGACTCGCAAAATGACACACGAGTAAATGCACCAACTGGTATGACCATGAAAATGCCATCATAAACCCTTATCGATGCATACCGTGTTGTTGAGGGCCACCAGTGACTGACAATGATGTCTTAACAAATTATGGAGCAGCCCAAGCATCAACTAGCATTAAAATCGTCATGAATTGGCTCTGAGCTCAATGAATGACAAAACCTAATCATGTCGCGCCCTCACGAAAAGTCATAAATTGCTCAAGTGCTGTTCTTACACGAAGCTGAAAAGAATCATATAATTTTAGCTAACAAGTAAACAGACAAGTTAAGGACCATCAGAATTAAATAACTAATTATCACCTTCACATCCCGGCAGGGATCATTGACCATATTCTTTAATTGAGAAGCTAAGCCAGCACTCCGTAATTTTATAACCCGACTATGTGCACCAGGACTGCTAGGAAAGGAGAGATTTACAACAGCCCAGACAGCAGCCGTACGTAACCGGCTGTCGCCACTCTGCAAAAGCTTGATTATAATTGATTGGGTGTTGTTGCCCATTGGAGGGAAAAGTTGGTGCATAACTGCGTCCTTATGAAATTCATTCCCAGATGCCACGTTACTGAGCACGTACATTCCCTAGATCAGAAAGGTTTCAAGAAAAATCAAAAAACAACAGAAGCCCTTCAATTAATAACTCAAAATTCATTGCCATTCTTATAGCCCTAGTACAAGCCTTAAATGAGTTCTATCCCACAGGTCAAGCCTCCACATTCATTCAAAACTTGTGCAACCCAGGCATGATGCTACAGCTACTGAATACAAGAAAACAGGAGAGAGGAGGAACGAGAAAGATGAAAAAAAATTTCAAGCAGAACGGGAGTAACCATGACAGCAACAGCTAGGCATGATTTTTTTCCTTTTTTGTTGGTTTTTGGGGGAAGGGGGGAGGAACGTGGTATGGTAGAGCCCCACAGTGTCGCCAGCATTGAATTGTCATGTTTAATTTTATTCCAACTTGTACAAGGGCAAGGAAGGAGAGTTATATGGCATTCTGTCAGCTTCACATCTCACAAAATCCAATATTATAATTCACGCTCCTCCATAATTTCTCAGTTCAAAATTCAAGTTGATTCGAGATCACAAGCTATCTCATCTGTGTGGTGGTGCTCCAAGAGAAGAGTAGTTAGTATTCTATGGGAGGAAAAAAAACAAGACATGTTTCAATGGGCAGGACAGATTAAAGATAGAATTGAAATGGCATAGCATGAAGTCCGATGGAGAAGCATGTAATTCATGTTGGTTTACGATACATTGGTAAACTTACAGATGTATGATCAAAAGTATTACGCCAAGTTAAACCTGCCCATTTAAATATAGTTTAAAAATGGACTCCATATGAACTTTATAAAATATGACACAGAACAACGAGCAGTAGAAAATTTTTTGATTTGCTGTTACTTACCAGAAATATATAAATAATTTGATTCATTATCATTAGTTGCAAGGGATACCCAAGACAACTCATTTCATTTCATAAATAGAATATCAATTAAGCAAAATGTATCAGGATTTAAATGCAGTGGCAAAATCTCTAATAGATGATTGGCTACCATGATGATGTGTTTAGAACTTGGATTTGTGGAGTAAAAAGAAAAGTGAAGGGAAACAGTATGAAAACCAAATGAAATGAAAAATGTTAAATTTATTTTATTCTACATTTTGGGTTACGCTAGAAAAATAAGAAGAAAATGATAGATATTTGGTCAAATTTTTTATTTTTGATTTAATTAATCATATAAAAGTATACATAATTTCATTTCCCTTCCATTTTCGTCTCTCTTGATCCAAACACAGCCGAACTTGGAAATTTGCAATCTTAGAAGACATGCCAGCTATCAATTACACATTCTTATTAGTTCCCTTTGTCAAGTTCTAATAAATTTCTCAACAATTGGACCACAAAATGATACTTGTCTCAATCATTAACAACCATGCATTAAAATTCTCACCAAGTAAATATATCACTCCATCTATGAACTCTCCATTGCAAATGACGCTGTAAACTATTGAGTCTCTTTAATTATGGACTTCTCACCTCAACAAGTAACTTGATATATCACTCCATCTATGAACTCTCCATGTCAAATGACACTGTAAACTATTGAGTCTTTTTAATTATAGACTTCTTACCTGAATTAAAACCTCAGCTTTTGAAGCAGTCTGCAATTGCCTTCCAACAGCATGTAATATAAGGCCACCCTCCACAAAAACATACTCAATGGAGTCTATACATCCATCAACAAGATTTCGAACAAGAGCCAGAGATTGCTCTTGGACAGAAGGCTCAGGGTCTGCAATATAAGATTAAAAAGTTGTGAAGTTTAAAAGGTAGTTGTTGCTACACTAATAATTACCATCGATCATGGCAACGATAAGATGATAATTACCACAAATTAGGCTGGTTAATGTGAATGCTGTAAGCTCTAAAAATATCCCTTCTTTACACCTGTTGTCTGTCAGGAACATCAAGTTCCTCAAAGCCCAAACAGCATTCACCCTAATAGTTGATTCCATCGATTTTGACAGCTGAACAAGCTGTTTTACTCCTCCACATTGTATGAATACCGACTTATGCTTTGTAAAATCAACTACTATGTTGCTAATAGCACCAAGAGCAGCAACCTGGAAAAAGAGGATGGAAGGAAGATCCATTACACAGCCTTTGACAAAGTCAAGAGCATTGCATAGTGTTGAATGCAAAACCTCTTAAAGTATGTTGTCTAATTGGAAGGGGAAAAAAAAATGACAAGTATAGGAAGAAAGAAAACTATTGGTTATCAGTAATCTCACTTTGTTCTCTTTACGAATATTGTAACAAACAATAAATGGAGACAAGCTTGTTTGGGATGTTGCTGGCATCAGTCCAGGGATTTTATTCAAGTGAAGGACCAATATCTTGACCGGCTCAATCAGACAAGCCAGCTTTAACAAGCCACAGAGGATAAATGTTTCATAGATAGTCAAACCACAGAAGTTATTTTTTGAGGCTTCTTCCAGATGTATTTTAAGTTGTATCTAGTTTTTCTTTTATCACAACAAAAATAATGGCCAACGGCAACAATCACAATATTGAACATTCAAAAGTCTGTTCAGTTGCGGCCGCCCGCCGGGGGGGGGGGGGACAACACGGTCAGGATACTGAAATACAAGGGAAAATGACTGCAATTCGGAATCCTAAATCTGCTTCTGAAGCAGATTGATGATTTTTACAAATGCTGTTCAAGATAACTAGTATATACAATCAGTATCAATCTCAAAATGTGAATTATCCTTGTGCTTTCATTGGGAAAACCTTTGAAATATTAAATTATTAATAAATTGTGTAACAATAAATTTCATCTTTTAATAAGCAAAGATTTGTATCAAACATAAAGTGCACTTAGTTTTATGAATATCCAAACTGTTTTATTTTCTCAATTAATTATTATTATTTTTTAAAATAAGTCACTTTTATATATCAAAACATTTCAATACTATGACAATTCTACGAGAAACCTATCCTCATTCGTAACGTATTTCAGGTTACAAGCACACCACAATCCCATTTTCTCTCCTTGTACTGAAACAATCCATGTTTTAGGTAATATTGAATAAGACTTAAAAGGCTTTTTTTTTGAAGAGCACTAACAAATGGCAGAAGATTATTGGCCTTGTGTTTGAAGTTCAGAGTATATATCCAGCTTGTGGTAGTACACTATTTTTTGAGGTTTAACCTCATATTTAATATGTAGTAACTTGTAACAAGCAGTATATATCTTTTGATACATAACCAAATGGGAATGGTTCAATAGCTCTGTATGAATTAGCAGTTGTTAATCCTTTCAACCTGCTGCTGAATCCATGGACAGACGAGACAACCTGACGAATTGAAACATCTTAGTAGCTAAAGGAAAAGAAAGCAAAAAGTTCTCGGTGATATTAGTAGATGCTATTCGAACTACTCTTTTTCTATCCACATCAGCATTTTGTAAGTCTCTTTATTGATAAACTATAGCCCAGGCTGTTGGCTGGTTTGATTTGGATTGAGGACTTTCAAGCTTTTAATTAGTAATATAAACTTAAGCAAACATTTTTAACCAACTAAAGTAACTCTATCAAAGCCAAATTTTGGGCCTGACACTCAAACCTCAGCTTTATCCTAAAGCTGGGATTTTCAAAATCAAAAAATGTTTTTGGGTCTTCATCATCCACAGACCCTACACCTTCTATTTCCATTTTTTTTTTGGGATATGTTACCATACACCCTTTCTACTAACATTTAAAACTTAAATCCACAAACTTCATGTGAAGATGTTCACCGTAGTAAAATGTGCAATCAATGTCTTAAAAATGGCATGTTCACAGGAATATTATCTCACTTTCAATTTAATTCATATAGCACACAAATTGTATAGAAGGCTCCTAAATTTTCAAAGGCTAAACTAGGAAGAACAAGAAGTTGTATTCCTTGAAATAATTACAATCAACGTGATAGTGAAGATAATTTTTTTTTTTTTTTTTTTTTTTAAGCCAGATAGTGAAGATAATTAGATAAGGGAATTATTTTTTGAAAACTATTAAAAACTTACCAGGACAGAAGTACAAGTGTCATCTAGTAGCTGAACCAAGGGAATGACAATGGCTTCATTCATAAAACTACCTGCACTCAGATTCTGAAGGACAACCTGTTAGCAAGGATTGTGGCTTGCAAAAATCAAATAAAAAATATCATAATTTAGGTGATTTGCATACCTTGGCTGACCGAGAAATGCTTTTTAAACAAATGCAAGCCGCAGAACGCACGTTGGCACTATCACGGGTCAGTGCATCAGTTACCAAGTTCAAGACCTAAAGTCAAAAGTAGAAGGTTTTTTTTTCGGTAAATATCAAAAGTAGAAGTTGATAGTAAAAAGTTCATGCATATGGTAATCTCAAGCACAAACTACAACTTATTTGATTAAATTATTTAATTAGGCATTAGTATTAGTGCTTTCCATTCTTCCTCTACAATATGATAATTACATCATAACTACACTTTTTTGATAAATAGAACATACCTACACTTTATATCTTGAGCTTAGGCTGCTTAGCCAAATGAAGTATGAAAATAATGATAAAAAATTACCTAACAATAATAAAAAAATCAGGGAAAAAAATGCCGCAAGCTAATAATACCACGTGGGCAAGTTTATGCATGTCATAAAACAACAGACCTGTAGTGATAGAAGTCTAGACCTGCAGCTTTCCAACTTTGAGCATAGATTGGCCAATGCGAGCAATAATCCTTGAATACGTTTGGCCTGTAATGTACCTTTCTGCAAGTGGTTGCATAGTTCATCAACAGCTTGTGCTTCAAATGCAAACTTTTGCAGGTCCTCCTCTGAAAGTAAATTAGACAAAGCAAAAGCAGCTTCATCTCCTACTTGGCCAGGATCATCAAGGAGCTCAAGCAATATCAACAGTAATCTATTTTTTGTTCCTACATCTTGCAGATGGCAAGGAGAAGTGTCCCTTATCACAATCAAGCACATGCAGGCTAGCAATCTTGTCCGGGGATACTTGTCCTTTGTTAATTCAGTTAAAGCACTCAATGCCCTTCCACTTTCAAGTCCCAAAAACTTTGAGACAACTTCAGGATTTCCCTTGACTATTGTCGATAGAGACTCTAAGCTAGCATCTCTCTGACATAGAGAACCTTCTAGAAGACAAACAAGCCTCTTTAAGACTCCAGCATCGCTCAATGCCTTCTGCTCAATAATTGTCTCACAGGAATGTCTTATGATACTTGCTCCAAGTCCAGTGACAGTTTCATTCTTGCTATTCAACAGTGAAAGAAGAAATTCCATGTTTTTATCTGGAAGAAAATCATACTTTGGAGCCAGTTTTGATTGATAAATCATTTTAAGGGAACGGGCACCAGCATCCACAACCTGTAGAGGAGAAAATTTACAAATGACATTCAGGATCAAATAGATGAACACTTGTGAAAAGAAATTGGGAATTGCAGTAACTAGGGGTGACCATTAAATATCCAAATAAAACAACAGCACTCTGTGCTAAAACTTTATGATGTATTAAAGGGTAAATTACAGACCAGATATTGAATGAAAAGATCAAAATAATATATTAGTTTACATAATTATAACAAGAATCACGGACCAATGTTACTTTCCCCAACCCAAACCGTCCTGCCCCAAAACAAACAAGGTTGTTTGCGCGGACATGTGGGCAAACTACTCCTATGAGATATATATTAAAATTAGTTGGTTGGCACAAGGATAGTTGAGCTGAGAGAGGTTGAAATTCAATTGATGATGATATAAAAGGGTTAATTTTTGGTGGTATTTGAGCCTTGGATGAAGCCAATGTCTGTATTACTACAGACAATTACAAAAATCCTTCAAATCCCGATTCGAATACTACCATTCATTTCAATTTGATTTGTTTTTGACACAAGTTGCTACATCAAACCTTGTACCATAACAAATAATTATTATTATACATGAGACGTAAGAGGGTCTCGAGATTATATATCTACAAACAAGCATATAAGAATTTCCCAAAAACTCAACAAAAGAGGAAAGGTAAAAATTAATAAACTAACGATACTTACCTTCACGCTATAAATCCTTACCGACAAAAGTAATATGATTTCTTTCCCCTTTCTTAGAAGTTGCCTCACATCGGGGCATCAGAAAAATCATATGTCCCATGTAAGAAATGAACTTCCCTCATCCTAACACCCAGATTTTTAAGGCTGAAACCCCTATGCTTATGTGTTGTTAGACTTCTTTAATATGATATCAGAGCGAGTTTTCAACTAGGTCTCAATATAGTCCACGCTGAGCCTACGTACATGCGGGAGAGAGGCTGTTAGAAGTTGTCCCACATTGGCCTATCAGAAAAATTATATGTTCCATAAAAAAATGAACTTCCCTCACCTCAACACCCAGGCTTTAAGATTAAGACCCCTACTTTTATGTGTTGTTGGACTTCTTTAATACTTTCTAATGGTCCAAATTACACGTAAAGGAACAACTTCCCAAATTCACCTATTCCTCTGTTTATTAGTGGAGCTAAAAAAAAAAAAAAGCCAATTATCATAGGTGTGTTGAGAGAAAATAGATTAATATAAATAATAAAGTTGGCCCTCTACCTAATAGTTTAATATTTTATTTAAGATGGCGACCAGCAATCTAATATGTAGTACCAGAGCAAGCAAAAGTCCGTCGTTCAAACTTTATTAACATCCAAAAAAATAAAAAATCTTGTCACACATGTATGGCCATGTTAAAAAGTTTGGCCACAAGTAAAATGACATGTTGAGAGAAAATAAGTAAATATAAATAGTAAAATTGCCCCTATCCCAACAATTTAAGTTTTTAGATGTGAGGTGGTTAACACCATAGAATATTCTCCATATTCTTTCCTTTTACTTCTTTCTTAACATGATGTCAAATTTCCTGACTCTTGAATCCAAAACTCACCATTACCCAAAAAAGGTCAATAGTCGCATGATTTTTACTCCTTCAAAATAAGTCAATATGAACACATGAGAAGGCATATTGAAAGAAAATTAGTCAATATAAATAATAAAATTACTCATCTTCTTAATAGCTAAAGCTTTGAAGTGATATGATAATTATCACTTTAATTTTCAAAAAACAAAAAATGGTTAACACTTATATATGATATCATAGCTGGTTTTTGGAGGACTCTTCCCCCCTTCATTCAATCTTTTGGTCGTGCACGCCTTGTACTTAGTGCATTTATTTGTCTCGTCACCTTCAAGCATGGGTCGCATGTGAAATCATCTATCAGAATATATCCAACATCGATAAAATCGGGCCTCCAAAACTGGTAATAATATAAGATCCTTATAATCTGATAATAATATAAGATCCTTATAGGCATATCCACTACTTGCCACAATTGATTTTGAGTTCAATAATTTAATTTGGTACCAAAGCAGGCGAAGGCCTTAGATTTAAACCTCACGCCACCTAAAAAAGTCAATAGTTGCATGTACTTCAAAAAAGTCCATACGACCACATATGAGAAGGTGTTTTGAGAGAGAGAAAAAAAAATAGTTGATATAAATAATAAAATTGCATTAGAGCTTGGTTTTAGGAGAACTTGTCCCCTTTTCACTTAATTCATCGGTTGTGCACTTCTTGTATTTGGTGCACCAATATACCTATCCACATGCAAGCAAAACCACGTCAATAAAATCAAGCCACCTAACCCAATATAAAACCTTAACGAGGCTCTCCACTCCTTAACAATTAGTTTTGAGTTAGATGTTTTACCATGGTATTAAAACACGCAAAGATGTCGAGTTCAAATACCAACCCCACCAAAAAAAAAAAAAATGTGAATAGTCGGAAGTTTTTAACTCCTTCAAAAAAGTCTATTCGATAACATGTGAAGGGGAGTGTTTAAGAAATTAAGTTAATATAAATAATAAAACAACTTTCTCCCTAATAGCTTAATTTATTTTAAGTAAGATGGTGGCTAACATTCTAACAAAGATGATAAAGCACTCTTATTAAAAAAAAAAATAGAACAGGGGAAAAAGGTATAGTTTTTTCTTTTTTTAAATGTTGGAATGTTGTTTTTCTTTCCTCTTCCATTGTTGCCTGTCTTTTTCATTAAGGGCGGTTATGAGAAAATGAGCCTTTAATGAACAATTAATGTGAAGTTACACATCAAAGTGGTTTTGTTTGGATAAACCAACACAAAGTCAGGACTCAAGAAAATGTTTGCAACTGTTCACTGATTATTGAAAATGTTGAACGATAAAGAACAAAGGATTTAATTGTTATTAGGTAAACTTTTTGAAGAATATGCAAACATAAGGGTAAAAGGAGAAACAATTGATATATATATTGTCACCCAAAAAAAATTAAAAATTCAAAAAAGGTTGAATAAAATGCTTTCAAATGATAATGAAAATAGACAAAAGGTAGTCAAACAATCTAAACAAAGGTGTTTCCCGTATTGAGGATAACTCCAAGGAAGAGGAATACTAAAGCTACCCGATTAAACTAATACTTGACCCTTGATAAGTAAAATGGTAAAATAACATTCTTGTAGTCAACCCCAAATACTCTAAATAAATCATGGCATGGCTAAGTTAATTGAGTTATAATAAGACGGAATTAGATACTCAAAATACTTGTAAAAGAATCTATAACCATCATTTGGTTTTAATTTGATCAAAAGACATTTTTTTTTGCAAAGAATAAAATTGCAATAACTATTGCGATGAAACTTTTTTTTTTTTTTAATCACCTCATGTAGTTTTCAAGAAATCCAACTCAACTCAACAAAGTCCTAGTCCCAAACTAACTGTGGTTTACTACATGAATCATTTTTAAGCATTCACTTCTGTCATGGTTATGTTTTCCGTGAGATTATATTAAAATAGATCTTGCTTCACAATTTCAATCCATATTATCTTAAGTGTGTGTTTGGTACAACCAAAAACAACGAAAAATATGATTTGGGTAATTTTTTTATGTTTGGCGCATAGCCACCAAATTTCATTTTTTAGAGATAAATAGTAAAATGTTTTGACTTTAC
>QLOD02000029.1:7805450-7816906 GCA_003260245.2 Sideroxylon spinosum | reverse complement strand
ACAAGTTAATTACAATTCTCCATTAATGCATGGACAATTTGTTCTCCCACTTGTTGGAAAGAAACTCTTGCCAAGACGAGAGAAGTATATTAACCGTGTGTCATAATTCACACGTTCTTTTTTTAAGTATGTTGTACGTACATCGGATTGGGTTCAATTTATAACAATTTCAAAACGGAAAGTTTTTATCAATTTAAAAACTTTTGACGCAAAATCAAACTCAACCAAGTAAATACGATTTCGATTGGACGAAGCAACCAAGTATTGAATCTTCTTGGGCGCCTAATACACTCCTTGATTTTGCTTTTCATTGCACTCAACGTGGAGTATTTTTAGATTACAAAAACACTAAGTTATCCTGAGATGGGTTGAGCAAAAACTCTCCACAGGATGTTTAATCAAGCACTTAAGTAGGAGGCTGTGCCTGTAAATCCATTTAATATATCTATTATACAAATCAATTTAAATGATTTGACATTTATATATGAAACAAACGGTTGAGATTGATTTTTTTTAAATGAACGACTGAGTGAGAGAGAAAAAAAGGTTAGGTGTGGGTCCCATGTGCCTTCAGGCACGGGCCACACCTAGTATATATATATATTATATAAATGTTAATATATATATATATATAAATTTATAAATAAATATTTAAATAGGTATAAAGTAAAATAAAGGCCGTAAAACAGGTTCATTTGTTGGAGAAACATATCAAAATTTTCATAACGTTTATTATGAACTCATTTGATGTAAAATAAAACATTAAAAAATTTTAAAAAAAATCTAAAAATAATTTATTTTTTATTTTATTATACAGATTACAAATCCGATAACTATCTCATTTTATAAATGACGTTAGTCCAAAACATCACAAACATCAAGATTAGAAACTTACCAACCTACTGTAATTGAAAACGTAATTGGCTGGATCGTTGTCAATTTACCCCTTGTCGGGTGGCTGGCATTTAAAGCTGACATCGACTAACGTGAAAATAAAACACATCAAAGTCTGGAGGTTGGTTGGAGTTGGTCCATCGAGCCATCAATTTTCAAAGATTAATTCTATAAAAAGACATCCAACACATGGTTGCGTACAGAGACATCCTCTCTGCAATCCATACCATCTTTAAAGACCTTTACCTCGGATTCGGGGAGCTGACATAGCTATGTGACATACAATCTGAATCGTTGATTTTAAATTCAATGGTCCAGATGTATTTATATTTATTTTAAATTAAAATAATATAAATATATCTGGACCGTTGGATTAAAATCCAACGACCCAAGATTAATATCACGGGCTGACATAGCAAAAGCTATGTCAGCCTCCCCTCTTTCCTTTACCTCTACACCAGTGCACTTTATTTTTGGTTTTTTATTTGGGTAAATTATAACCAATTGATAAAAACGTATAATCTATCCTATTTATTTTGTGTTTTATTTTACACTTTTTTTTGTGGGAATGATTCATATGTCTCTGACTTTTTTTTTTTTTCATTTTTTTGTGTTTTCTTTTAATTCTTTTGAGTAAGTTCAAGTGGGTTATTTTACTATTTATTCTTGGGAGTTTTTGAGTCATCTCTGAAACAAATTAATTGATTATATATATATTTTTTTGTTGGAAGGTTAAAAATATATATATAGTTTTTTATTTTTAATGTTTGAACATTAAGGTTGATTGGGTAACTTTTTATTTGCTATTTTTTTTTTTTTTTTGCTTCTATTATAAAATTTTAAAATATAGCAACGAAAATGTGATTGGTAGATTTACTTTCATTTTTTATTGCCAAAAAACAGAGAACTTGTTTAAGAGTTTAAATAAAAATGTAAATAGAAAAATCAAATTTCAATTATTTTGAGGTCAAAATTGAATTGTTTAATTTTTATATTTCAATGTGCCATTAAATTATATATATATATATATATATATATACACGAACACATTTTTTTTCTATCTTTATATTTATTTTATTTTTTTAGACCAAACTCAATTTTTTGAATTACAAACTAATATTCAAATCATTCTTTGAAAACATGTCTATGTAACCAATTTTCTAAACCAATACATAATAATAAGTATTTTCACGGCTTCCCCCCCCCCCCCAGTTGACATGTTTGGTGAACCAGGCTAACATGTCTCTGTGGGCTTCTTCTGCACTCGCGATGGCATGTTCATCATCATCGCTATATCTCACCGTCCATCCATGTTCAGCTCCAGCAAACAACTTCACAAAGCTATTCACCTAATTAAAACCAACAAAACAAAGGGAAGGAATTCAATAAAAGAAAACCAAAAAATACTGATTAAAAATATTGTTAAGATATAGTAGTAGTAAGGCCCTGTTTGGTATATTGATTTGAAAATCTATTTTATACTTAATTTAAGATATTACTTTATTTAGGGGAATGGAATAGAATAGAATGATCGTGTGAAAATGGCCGGTCCATTTCACTCCCTTCAAAAAAAAAAAAAAAAAGTTATAAAGAAATTTTTTCGTATCCAAAATTAGAACAATTGCTCTCAAGATTTTGAAATCCTTTCCCATCCTGTACCTGTAGCAACCAGAGGGAGCACAAAAGAGAAACTGGAAGGGGTAGCTTTCATAATGTGTAATTTCAACCTAACATTTGAAAAGACGTCTATCTGCTACCATCCTTCCATTGCAAATGGTTTCTTTCATTTCATGGACCTCAGGTGAATTCATTCTCATCTCTGACAATGTATATGCTATCTATTTGACTGTTTTTTGTCTAATTAAAATAAAATAAAATAAAATAAATAATCACTACCTCAGGTTTGGACGATAGAACCTCTTCAAATTGTTTCAAGAGTTGAGGTGGACAATACTTGTCAACTTCAGCTCCCAGAATAGCAATAGGGACCTGGACCTCTGCAAGCAATATAAATATATATAGGGCCTTCAGAAAATGAAGGGTTCATTCATTCAATAATACAATACGAAAGGAGAGTTCTTCTTATATTATATATATATATATATATCATGTACCTTTCATTTCATCCAGTGTAACAAATGATGGATGTAACATAACTGCAGCTTGAATGTGATCTGATTTTGCAAGTTGCACAACCACTTTGGCTGAGAAAGAAGTTGGAAATATATGTATATATATATATATGAATTTCAGTCATTTTTATAAATTAATTAAGAACTGACACCTAACCTTAGTTTTAAAAAATTAGTACAACAGTAACAAAAAATAATAGATATAATACAATTTAACGAATAAAAAATAAGAGTTTAACGGGAACGAAAGGATAAAAAAAATGTTATGTAAACTAATTTAATTATAAGTATGTCAGTAATTATCAATATTTAATATCATAATCCTAGACATGAATAGTGTTAGAAAAAATTAAAAAAATAATAAAAAAGAGACTCACCTCCCCAGCAGAAACCTGCAGCTCCAATAGAGGATATGCCTTGACTTTTCAGAGCTGCAATGACGGGTTTTGTGTCTTCAAATCCTTTTTCCTGAGAACACGGAACGTTTGGAGACATAGATTTTAGTATTTCTTTGTTAAAAATTATTAATTGTAATTTTTGATGTGTTTTATGAAGTAAATAATAATTTTTAATAAATTTTAGTAACTTTTTCAAATACGAGTGTTTGGTAAAATTTTTAATAATTTTTGATAATTTCTAGTAAATATTATTAATTTTGAATAATTTTTAATAATTTTTGATCTCTTTTGCATTGACAAATTACTGTGTCAGAACAAAAAAATGACAAAAATTAACAATTTATCAAATGCTCATGAATCAAAAATTAATAATTTTTTACATTTTTTTCTTTTTTGGTACCTCCAAACATCCCCACACTTACATAAGAGGGCCGAGGTTCAAACATTCAACTCTTTTAAGACTTAGGTCCGATAATACTTGAAGATCAAGGGGGAAAAGATGATAATATTCTTCATTTCATCATTAAAACTCATTATTTAAGTAAATTATTTTATAGAGAGAGAGAGAAAACAAACCCCTCCATGTAAATTTAACCAGACTGGTAGTGGCTTCTCAACATTATCATGTGAAAATGGATCTCCATAAAAGAAGTCTGGAACCACCACATAGAAGCCAGCCGCTGCAAGTTTGTCTGCTAGCTTCCTTAAGAGTAGAATGAGATTGACATTTTTATTTTATTTTTTATTTTGTAAATTTTAAGAAAGTGAGAATAAAATAAATAAATATTTACTAAAAACTATAAAGTTTCATTCGATCAAGTCTAAAATATCAAATATTTCTTTTCAATCTTTGATTCAAATACAGCATTTAAATCTTAAATGCTGAGTTACAAATGAAAAGAGTAAAGTAGATGATGGACAAACCTGAGCTTTGGTGCTTCATATCCTACATATGATCAATCAAATTGAAAAATCCATGAGAGACTTGGAAAAAGAGATTCCAAAGATAAACGATTCTTAATATATATATATATATATATAAAAGATTTCGATACCATAAACATCAGAAATGAGCAGAATCCCAGTTAAAGAAGCAGGGGAACCAGTAACATAGGTCTTGAGACCTCCTAGTTGTATCACAGAGCCAACTCCACAGTTGGAGCTTAGCACTGGGGGGTTTGAACAACACTGAGGACCTGCCATGTCCCTCTTCCTTCATATATTTTCGGCTGCTCAAAGATAATCATAAATATATATAGAAGAACAGAGCAAAAGGTACAGGGACTTGGACAAAATTTTTGGGTAGGTCTAGCGCATATTACTTTTTATCTCAAGTCACAATTCAACAATATAACTATATTAAACACACAAAAATTCAAAACCTACTCATTTTACTATGTTAACACCCAACAAAAAATCTTAATATGTCATCTCTGATCTCTCTAAGACGACACCCATATGCACATACTTCATAGTATTATAGTATAAATTCATCAATCTAGCAAATAAATTGTTAGGAGTGATTTTACCTACCTTGAATCTATATTAAAATAAGAAAAAAATGAAGAGATGTAACCTAAGGTTACAAGTTTCCACGCGAACTAAAATTAAGTCCACCTCTTCTCAAGAACTTGTTAGATATAAAATAAGACTTCAAGATTGTTAGAATTTAACGAAAATCCAACAATCTCTCTGATAAACTCAATCTCGAATTAGGCTATATTTGAAATATAAATTATTGAACGGAAAGGGAAAATAAAGAAAAATGGTAAAATATAAATTTTTGAAAAAGTCAAATTTATTTTATTTTTTTAATGAGTTAGAAAATAAGACAAAAATATATATACCAACAAATCTAACTTTTATTTGATTAAATATACGAAAGTTGCACGAATTAATCAAAATTTTTTCCTTAATGTCTGTGATAAATTTTAAATAAAATTTAAACAAATAATTAATTCAATAAACATAATATAATTATAACACACACACACATATGTATATATATATGAATTATGATATACACAGATAGAGTTAAATAAGAAATTAAAAAGTGATTGTAAGATAAATTTTAAATCAAATTAAAAAATAGTAATTAATGCATTAAATAAAAAAGTATGACAAGTATAGATAGAATTAAAGTAGAAATTCAAAAATTTATGTGAGAATAGGAGAAGAAATAGAAAAAATGTTAAATTTATTAAATTTTGATTAATTTAAAATATTATTTTTTATTTTCATTATTAATAAAAAAATTTCAAAATTTAAAACATTCTTTGTTTGTGGAGCCTAAAACGACTGCCTTGGTAGACTAGGGGTAAGTGTCAAACAAGGTAGGCGACTGGTCCAATCAATATGTGACGTCAAGTTACACGATGTGATTATTATTATTATTATTATTAAATATATAATTAATTATTTTATTATTATTATTATGAAATGAATCTTTTGGTTCAAGTAATTGACTTTTTAACACTCATATCATAAAATGTTTCTTGATGTTGACTTGTTACCCTTGAATTCGTACTGTACTAAAATCATTAATGTAAAAATATTAAATTTTTTGTGGCAATAATAATTATAAGATTAAGGTTATTTAGATGGATTTTTTAATTTTTATTTCTTGAATAAATCGCACTAACAACTCTTTAGGATTCGATTGCCGATGTGATTATTTTGGATCAACTACTTTTTGTGCCCTTACCCTTTTAACTTAGCAATTACATCTACTTGTATTCATGCTTAGCAATTTAATTTTGCTTCTGCTTTCTGATGTTTCAGGCTTGTTTTTTTTAATTCAACCAGGGTTTGATGTTGTGCAGTAGCTTGATACGTTCCCCACTTACATGGCATTCAAATACTTCTTTTGGATGGATGAATATTTGGGTAAATTGGTTAGATGTTGTTGGGTAACAGTGTCTTTTTATTTATTTATTTATCTATTTATTTATTCATTTATTTATGTTTTTGTGTTTTTTTTATTTCTATTGTTGTTTTTTGTTTTTTGAAATACAACTGAACCTGAAATACAATTTTGTTTATAATTATTAATTTTTTATTTTCATAAAGTATTTAATTTTAGTAGTTTTAAAAACTTAATTTAATTAATAAAATATATTTTATATTACTTTAATTCAATATATTTAAAATATCTTAAAGAATAGTTTAATTGTATTATTTATTAAAAATAATTGAATAAAATATATCTCATAATAATTTAAATAATTATTAAATCATTTTATTTAGTAAATACTAAATATATTAATTATAATTTAATTATATTATTTATCAAAAATAGTTGAATAAAATATATTTCATAATAATTTAAATAATTTAATTATGATATTTACCCAAAGTAATTTGATAAAATATATTTAATATTAATTAAATTTATTAGATTAAATCAATTATTTGAAAATTCCTTCAAACCTTTTCTGACTTTACCATTTAGAGGACCACATCTTTTCTGATTTTACCATTGAGAGAACTGTGATCGGAAACTCTCCTTAACCCTTTCTTTTGACTTTTTCTTCTTTTTCAAGCTTGAACAACTACTTCTTTGAGGACGTGACGAGCACGATCAACGGTATTTTTTATTGCTAAACATCAATGATTGGTGGTTGATGGGTCAAAGGGACTGGGGCGGTTTTTTCTTTTTCCAGAATTTGTCAAAACCTTGATGACAACGGTTTTGCTCATGATGCTGAATTTATGAAAATCAGAGGATTCCGGAAAGACAAGAAAAATGCTAGAAGAAAAAAAGTTGTGGTATGACTAAATTGGTTCGATATTAGTGAATTCGGTACTGTTGTTGAATTTTAAGATGCTTGACTACTATAGACAATCACAGAATTTGTGCAATCAGATTATTTGCATTAGATTGCAGTGGTACATTTTGCAGCTCATTCTTTTTGTATGTTCTGAGAACCGGGGGAAAAAATTGGCTGTCATAGGGCTACAGGAATAGTACAAAAGCGACACAAGCTTCGTAGTGAGACAAAAAAAAAAAAATGGGCCAACTGATTGTGCCCTTGGTCTAAGATATGAACCACTATTGGTGGGGGGCTATGAAAATGCCCCATGCAGGATCAGCCAGCTGGTTCATAGAGTTATCCAGATTTTGGACTCAAATTGTAGTCCCCAAAAAGCCCCTAACACTTGGGACCTACTTTCTGACTAAACCTTGAGGAACTAGAGGGACGTAAAGACGACGGGTTTTTAACCAGAGGGATTAAGGACTGCACAACATCTGTCATTAGAGGGCGGTAGTCTGCTTCTGGTTGCACGCACACGGCTGCAATAGCTGCTACCTGTGAAACACCAACATATTGTAAGAGGAGAAAAGATTGTTAGTTTTTTAAATTTAGCTTAACGATGTTGGTGATGACAACGATGATTCATGGCCAAACGGACCTGGATTAGATCTTTTTTTGAATACTGGCCTCTCAGAGATGGGTCAACCATTTCCGCAACTTTCTGTCGGTTAGTTAACAAGGGGAGAGCCTAAAAATTTACACTTAACAATTTTAGATCATTGCCCAGGAGCAGGGGACACTTTTGACAATGGATAAGAGTTCTTGTGAAAAGACAGTGAAATCCAAGGAGTGTTATGTGCTAGTCAGCTAAGTGTGTGTTTGAGAGACAAAGCTGAAAGCTCAACTTCAAACTATTCAGTTTTTTGGTTTTTTTTTAAAATAATTAAATTTATCTTTTTACAATTTAAATTTTTTTAAAATCATAAAAGTTAAAAATGTTAAATTAACAAAAAAAGAAACTAAGAGCCTAACTTTTTTTTTTCAAACATAAAAAAACTATTTAGTAGCTGTTATATATACTAAAAAGTCAATTTTTTTTTTGGCTTCCCAAACTCATCCTAATAACTGTAGAAGTGGGGGGTGTACCCAAGAGACAAGGACGTGTTCTCCAGGAGGCCGCTGAGTATCAACCGGCACACGGCCAGTAAGGAGCTCAAGAAGAACCACACCGTAGCTGTATACATCTGATTTGGTAGTGAGTGTGCCTGTTGAAGCATACCTAAATTCCAAAACATTCTTAAAATCAGCTATAATGCTATTATCATGGTTAGCTAAATCTATCCTTATTATCAGGTAGGGTAATGAGAAATGGAGATGCATGGCAGCTAATGGAGAAGTACTCACTCGGGGGCCAGATAACCTGTGGTCCCCAGCACGCGCGTTGAAACCTGACCGTTGATCTTGTCCGAGCCCGTTTTGGCCAGCCCCAAATCTGAAACCTTGGCTCTGAAGTATTGGTCCAAGAGTATATTACTGGACTTGAAATCACGGTGGATGATGGACGGGACTGAATGCTCGTGGAGAAACTCCAGGGCTCTGGCGCAATTAAGGGCTATCCGCAAGCGGGTTCCCCAGTTCAACGGGTGTGAGGGGTAGATGTGGGAAGGATGATGGAGGTAGTGTTGGAGTGTACCATTGGGCATGAATTCAAATATTAGCAGGCGGTGGTGTTGGTCTGCACAGTAGCCCAGCAGCTCCACCAAGTAGGGAGATTGTAAGCGGCTTAGCAAGTCCACCTGTCAAAAGAGAACCCCAAAAAAAAAAAAAAAAAAAAAAAAAAAAGGTACTAGAAGTATATTTGCACATTAATACATCAATTTATAAAATATGGTTGATTAGTTGAAAATCACCGAAATTCTTTAAATTATTCAATTTTTTATCTATTTATACTAATTACAAATTCATAACATCTATCAAATCAATTTTTTTTTTTTTTGTACTCTAAACGCTGGCATGGAATAAACATTCAAAAAGAAAAGCAACAAAGATATGTTAGAAAACAACAAATGGGCTAATTGAATAAAGGAAAAAGCTCCTCTAAAACTTTTACCCCTTTGTAAGTGTACGTTTCACGTTTTTTGGCATTAATTAGATAACAAATTTTACCCCCTCTTAGCTTTCTCTCCGCCTTAACTTTCCCCCCACTAGGGGATAATTTTTGAACACCCCATGATTAACCAAAAGTTATCCCCATTTAATCCTCTTGTTTTTAACTTTTTAACCCTCGTTAACAGTATCGTTAATTTGATCAAAATAAATATAATGATAGTAAAAAATTAATAGATAAGCCAACAAATCAAAATAAATATAATTAAAAAAATTTGGATAATAACCAACCATTCAAAAGTACATATTTAAAAAAAATTTATCTAAATAAATTTATAAAAAATTAAATTTTCAATGAAATAAATAATATAACTTCAAATTATTTAAAAATAATTAAACAGAATTAGTTTTGTAATTTAATATTTAATTTAATAGATAACAAAGTTTGGGATACCACAAGAATAAAAGCGTCATTTGAATATTTTTTCCATCATTCACCCCCTCTTATTTATAAAATATCCAAACCAAATTAAAATTTATCTCCTTTCATAAACATCACATCAATATGGGTCAACCCTCTAAAAATAATATCCCTCTTATTTTAGATGTGTTTGGAATTGTATAAAATTATATAAATTTGTAAAAGTTAATGTCTTGTATTTTGTATAATAAGTAAAAAATTTAAATGTTATAATCTCGTAATTCGTAGTTATAGAAATTTGTAGAGTTTTATAAAATATTATTGGACTCCAAACGGAGCCCTTGTATCCCTCCTAAAATTTATCCATCGAATCAGGTCAAAGAGTAATATGAACTGACTTTACCTCTGTACGAAAAGCACGTTCCCCCTGCTTGCCTTCCCGGTTTAACCTCTTGATTGCTGCCACAGTACCATCACCAAGGACCCCTCTGTATACTACTACTCCAAACCCTCCGTTTCCGATCACATTTGTTTCGCTGAATTTATCCGTGGCCGCCTCAAGCTCCCTGTAGGTGAATACTTGGACTGCTCTAGATTTAGCCGTTGGAATTCTGCCTGGATTCGCCCCATAAAGACATCCACCCTTCACATCTGCCAATTATATATCATGCAAATACCCAAATCAGATCAAACTTCTGCGTAATGCTATACCATCAAAAAACTAATCTTAAAGATGTGTGGCGTTTAAATATATTACAAGATATTTCAACTAACGAAAAGTTATAAAATTTAATAAAAACGATAAGTTTTTAATTCGACCAATAAAAAAAATGAATAATTTTTAATATTTTTCAACGATTTTTAGAATTCCAAACAAATTTTATGTATATTTATGAAAACTGAAATTGGGTTATTGTTACCTGGGCTTGTTGGGTTGATGTTTATGGTTCTTTCAGAAACGAACACACAATCTCTGTTGATGCAGTTATTGTTGCTGCTGTTGTTTTTGGCAGATTTTAGGCGTCGGAGCATTACTGCGACAATAAGAACTACTGCGAGGAGGAGAACAATTGTGATGGTGGGTAGGATGATGATTACGAGAGTGGAAGTAGAAGGGGAAGTTTCATGGGGTTGGTGGTCTTGTACTTGAGACTCTGAATAATAGTCGTTATGGGTGTGATTTGTTGCAGGAAGACCTTCTGGCCTTGCAGGAGGAGCAGTGGTGTTAGTTTCCATAAGAACAAATCGCAAGGAACCGATAAGAAATTACTGCTGGGATGGTGGGGGGAGGGGGGGAGAGAGAGAGATTGATGGTAAGATTTTGCTGCAATGCCGTTTGTGTGGATTGTTTCCCCTTCCCTAGCTAGGAGGTCATGGTTTACCTGTATCTGTATGGCCAGGAGAAGGGGTGATTGCGTTTTCCTTCCTGGGAGGTCATATTGCCCGTACGTATGGGCCACGCCATGCCACATCTCTCTCTCTCTCTCTTCTCTCTCTCTATAATTCTGTCTCTTCTTTTGTAGGCTCTTGTCCTCCTATCAGGAAAAGTTGGAAGGTTCAAGACCAGTTTCACACCTAATTATTGCTAGCTATGAAAGTAGGATTTTTCTGCTGTCTGAAAAGTTGTACACTCTCAAGTATATGCACGGTGATGAAGTGAAAAATTAAAATTTGATTTTAGCAGGGTGTTACGAGTTGTACAAAAACAGAAATAGTCCTTTAGGCCATGCTTGGATGAAGGAAAAGGAGG
>QLOD02000029.1:7647056-7672551 GCA_003260245.2 Sideroxylon spinosum | reverse complement strand
GGGTTCCTCTGCAGCATCCGTTTGAAGACTTTGGTTGAATCCTCCAAATCACCACATTTTGAGTACATGTTGATTAGGCCGTTACTGACAAACGAGTTAGAACTAAATCTTTTTTTGATGACTAAAGAATGTATTTGCTTCCCAAGAGCTAATGAAGTGCCAACACCAAACACACCAAGAACAGCTGAAACCACATTTGTATCAATCTCAATTCCCACCTTTACCATCTTTACAAAAATATGAATTGCTTCATCCACAAGCCCATTCTGTGCAAAACCCACAAGAATAATGGTCAAGGAAACCTCGTCAAGTACTTCAGAAGCCTCAAAAATTTCTACTGCATTGTTCATGCTACCACATTTAGAGTACATATCCATCAACGCACTTTCAATGCAGAAATCTGATTGAATTCCCAACTTACAAACAATCCCATGAATCTGCTGACCTTCCCTTAGTGCTTTCAAACCAGAACAAGCCAACAGTGAGCTCAAATATGTCAAGGAATTGGGTTCCACTTCCACCAATGCACAACGCATTGCTACAAACAATTTCAAACTTTCTTCATAGAGTTGATTTTGAGCAAGACCAGAGATCAAAGCTGTCCAAGTAATAACATTCCTTTCGAGCATCTCGTCAAAAACCCGCCTTCCTAAACTAAAGCGTTCACATTTAAAATATGATGTGATCAGCGCATTCCCAACATTAATTTCCCTCTCATATCCATATAAGAGCACTAATGCATGTATCATCTCATTTAGATAACATAAACTTGGTCCATCACAGCCAGATAAAATTGTAGTTAGAGTTGCTTGATCTATAATATAAGAACCCGAATCATACATCTGTTTAAAATACCTAAGGCCCATCTCAAACTCCCCACTCCTTAAATGTCCAGATATAATTGAATTCCATGATACGGTATCTTTCATGGGCATACGATCAAACAGCTTGGCTGCGTCCGATAACTCCCCACACTTCGAGTACATGGAAACGAGAGAATTCCAAACAAAAAGCGCATTTTTTAGGCTAATTGGGTTGTCAAGGCGAAAGAATTCAAAATTCTTGATGATTGCGGCGTGGACGGAAGACCCCAGATGGAGAAAACGCTCTCTCCCACAGATGGAGAGGAGAAGGCTTATGTCTGCATGGTTGAGGACAAAACTGCAGCCTAAAGAAGAATTTGGCGAATTGAGGGTCTTGAAATGAGAGAAAGGAAAGGAGGTCCAAGAAGGAAGGTAGGGACCCAGATTTTGAAATACCCATCTGGATTTCATCCATGAAACTGGGAAACAAACCCGATTCGGCTCTGCGAGAAAAAGCAACAGTCAAAGCTGATGAAATTTAAGGCATTGTTTGGTTACGGCAGGTGTCAGGAATTTAGATAGGGACGGATGCCCATACATAATTTAAGTTTTATATACTATATAAATTTTTATTGATAAAAAAAGGCAAAAGTCAATAATTGTTTATTATATTAGATGGGTTAAGTATAATTATATTAATTTGTATTAGACTAAAATTTATTTATTTTATTAGGTGAGTATAATTAGTATTAGACTAATTTTTTTCTTTCTTAGGTGAGCACCAATAAAATTGTGCTATTTTTTTTTTTTTTGGTGGGCACAATTGATAATTTCAATAGAAAAAAAAAATAAATAAATAATAAAAACAAAAAAAAAATTTCAGGATGGACATGTGCTCCCCGAAGTTCAGTTGGCTCCGTCCATGGGTTAGGGGTAGGAAAGTAGAAAAAAAGAGAGTGATGTAAAGTAAGGAAAAAAATTGGAGGAAAAAATAAGTTGAATTTTCTTTTACTATCTCTTTTCCACTTCTTTTTCCTCTGAACCATACATAGCATAGGGTTATTGGGAGATGAATTGGGATGTGTAAAAAAAATAAAAAATAAATCTTTGCCCTGTTATGATAATTCTTTATGAATTTATGAATTCATACCAACCATTGCAACAGTTCTGTCAAATACAGATTTAGGGAGTTGACATCGTAAGTTTAACGATCCAGACGTATTTATGCTCTTTTTTTTGGGGGGAGGAATCAAACAAGTGTAAATGTATTTTGTTAAATTTTAACCTAACGATTTTATGCTTAATGATACCGAACTAACACAGCAAACTATGTAAACCTCCTCATTTTTTTTGTCAGCCTGTTTTTTTTTTTCAAACACACCAAAAATGATACATAGATAATGTTTGAATATGTGCATTTTTTTTTTCATTTTAGTTCATTTTGACATTTAGCCTTTTTTAGTTCTTAATTTATCCCCAATTTGGAGATTAACAAGAACATCATTATTTTTTTTTTTTCAATGATCACCAAAGTAGTGTTGTTCAACCAATTCACTATATTTTAAAAAACAAAAATTATTTTAATTTAATTCATTACACTCTAAAAACCAAAATGAATCCATGATTCTCATTGTATACAATTCTTGGTATATTTATATGATGAGTTTTCAAGAAAAAATTCTGTGGGTAATAGTTGATGAATTTTTAAGAGAAAAAATTATTATAAATTTTAAACTTTAACAAACACTCTTACCAATATCTTATTATAATAAAGTAAATAGTATCATTTTTTAGGTCCATAATTTAAATTACAAAATTAAGTTTATCAATTTTTAAGCTATCTTTTGAATTAGACCCATATGGTCTAGAAAAAAAAAATCTAAAACATAGCATCTGCGCAACTATAATAGATTTAAAAAGTTACAAAAAATTATACAATATATTTAGATTTATAATTTTATCAGCTCATATTTGATTATGTTTATTGACAAATTTCTTTAAAATTTTAATGAACATATTACATGACTAATTTACTTTAAAATTATACCAAACTGTATCAATTTTGAGTTAATATATTACTGCTAACAGTATCGTGTTTGATCCGTATTTTTTCTTAATAAATTCGTGCCATGTTTAGATTGTGTTCTCATATTGTACCTCAATCATTGCCATACTGGGACTTTAAACTTTGAACTCGGATAGTCATTTGGAATGTCACACTCGTCCCTATTAGCATTGTCCATATGGTACATGCCTTTATTAAAAGGAAAATTATTGTTTGTATAATTAAATTGACATTCATTTATAAATAATTTTCACTATAATTTGAGCACTAATATTTATTCAGTGGACTCATATTGTACTATGCTTGTTTTTGAAATAATTGTTCTTCTTGAAAATTTTAGACATTCCTCTTACCCAAAAATGGTTTTCTTGTTGGAGGGGTGGGAAAGAATATTGATATTTTTGCTATAAGTATGTTATACCACACGACTTTGGTGCATTCAATAGAATACTAACTATTGTCTCCTTCCATGAATGTTGGAAGAGATTCAAATGAAATACTAATTACTTTTAGTATATCAATTGTTAAGGTTTCCAATGGTGGCATATGATGACAATCAATTGCAGTCTGTCTATAGCTAGTTATACTCATATTACATGTTTCACAACATCTATAATTTTATATATAACTTCACTTTTTTCAGACAAAAGTGATTATAAATGTCACTCAAATATTTAATCAAGAGAAATAAACGAAAGAAATTACACACCTTGCTGTTTTGCTATAATTTTTGTCAATCTCTAATGTTGTTGAGTTAGAAGCATCACACAACAAAGCTACTGAATCTGTTGAAGTTTCAGTCCATGTTTGATATTGAATTGATGTATGATAGGGAGCCTGAAAAGGTTGGGAAGGTACTTGGAGCGATTCAACTTCGCTTTCAAGCATTTCCAAAACTTTTGTCATCGAAGGACGATCCACTGGATTTGTTTGTGTGCACCATAGTGCAACTAAAGTTATTTTTTTCACAATTTTCCTTTCATTTTCTGTACTAGCACTTTCCAATTCAATTTCCTTGCCCTTGTTGAATCGGTCATAAATCCAATTTGGAAAATATTGACTTGAATTTTCTTCATTTCTTTCCAAGTTTTTCTTTAAACCCCCCATTTCCATAAGCAACATTCCAAAACTATAAACATCAGCTTTGTATGAAATACCTTCAATGCTTCTGTTAATCAATTCTGAAGCTACGTATCCGATTGTTCCCCTAACTGCTGTGAGAGACACAATACTATTATCAATTGGGTACAATCTTGCAAGACCAAAGTCAGAAACCTTAGGAACAAAATTTTCATCGAGAAGAATGTTGTGCGGTTTGATATCAAAATGCAAAATTTGCATATCACAACTTCTATGTAGGTACTCAATACCACGAGCCACCCCAGCTGCAATCTTGTACTTTCTTTCCCAACTCAACATGACTTTCTCCTGTCTAGGAAACAAATACTTGTCAAGTGACTTATTGGGCATGAAGTCATATACAAGAACACGTTTTGATCTCTCAACACAATAACCAATTAAGCACACCACATTGACATGATGAATTCTTCCAATTGTACCGACTTCACTGATGTTGACTTTCCTAGAATCTTTATTGCCATAAGATGCCCACTTCGAAGCTTACCTTTATATACAAAACCGTAACCTCCCTCATCCAATTTGTCTTTGAAACCCTTTGCCATTTTTTTGATTTCTGAATAGGAGTACCTAATAGGTGTGAGATTATTTTGACTTTGTAAATAACCTTCAATATTCTGAAACATTGACCTATGCTTCCTTCTCAACATAATGATTAAAAAGATTAATGCACTTGGAACTCCAAATGCAATTCTTGCCGCTATGTACACTCCTACATTAGAAAATTATGATAGGAATCAGTACATACTATTGCATAATAGAGATGTATAATTTGATTTCTTATTCAATCTGAAATCGTCTTATAATTTCAATTTTTTTAAAAACCTTTAAATTACTTATTTCTTTTTAAAGTGCTCTTGAATAAGAAATTCATAGAAAATAAAGAAGATAGAGATTGTCAAATGAGTAATTATAAGAAAAATGAGATAAATTGAAAGACGGAGTATTACCAAGGCATGGAGGAGAAAAAGACTAAAATTCGAGAAAAAATGAAAACAAGATTAAAGATGGAGAATGATTGAAAGGTATAGGAGAAAAAAGCAATGTGCCACCGCCCCAAGTCAAAAAAAGAATTCTGGCAATGGACATGCTATTACCCAAACCCCCACATTGCTAAGTTAAAATAAGAATATGTGTGATTTGTACTTTGTTCCCAAGTTCAAATTTGAATCTATTGCCAGAATTCTCATTGCATGTCTGTTTTTTTACCTTTTTGGAAGTGAGTTCCTAACCCTATCACTTGTTCAAAAAAATTATATCCAAAAGAGAAAGAAACTTACCAACTGGGAGCTTGATCAACACCTATAAAAACTCTACACGAGAAATCACACGAGGAAGCAAAATAGTTAAAATAATTTATGCCAACATAGCTTTGTTAGCAATACTTTCATGTTAGATTAAAGTATTCAAACTCAAAATTAATTAATTATGAGTTGAGAGATTTCATCAGAATCTTATATTAGTTTAAGAAAATGATTTTGTCGATTTGAGATACATCATCATATGCCCCCCACATGCGATCCATGCTTACATGTGGAATGATAAATAGATGCATCAAATATTGCAAATGCACAACCGAGAGATTGAGTGAAAGGAAGACGAGTTTTCTCTATATCTAACTCTGATACCATGTAAAGCATCCAACTCAAAAACAATTAGCAATGAGTAGAGAAGCACCAATTGGATTTTATACCAATTTAGGAAGGTTAATTTAAGGGTAAATTAAACTAACTACCCCTAGGTTCAATGAAAATACACATGATGCCACTGTGCCTTCTAAAATTACATTAATTATCTTTGTCAGATATTGAGAAATAGCGTTATAATTGATATAGAATTCTTTTCACTTATGTTATAATTTCACGTAGTTGTAGATGTTGTTTTTCACAAGTCTAACTGCCTTATATTTATAATTTTTGAGTCCAAACTCTTATTCTCTTATTTTTTTTCTATATATATATTCATCTTACTTACCAAATATATATAAATGCAGTTTGTATTTGATATTGCCAAATAAATAAATAAAGTTGTAATTGCTATAGTTTGGATACGTTTGGAGTATCGAAAAATAACGAAAGATATGATTTGGGTAATTTTTTGGTATTTGATGCACAGCTCCCAAACCATATTTTTCAGAAATAGTGAAATTTGTTGAATTTTGTATCAACTTTTTAAAGAGAGAAACTGTTCGAACATTTTTTTTTTTTAAGTCTATTGAAACAGTTTGATGTTAGAATGTATTGAAAATAGTTAAAAAAATTTTAAAGATTTGTAGAAAAGTTATTGGGATTTTATGAAATGTTATTAGAGTTTGTAAAAAAGAATTTTAGGATTTATAAAAAAAAATTGTTGGAATATGTAGATATATATAAATTTATAAAAATTTTACGAAATACGAGGAGTACAATATATATTAAAGAATTTTAGAGGTTTTTCGTATTTTTTAGAGTTTTTAATCTGCCAAACGCACACTTCTATATAAATTTTTGGCAAACCCAAATAAAATATTACCCAGTGGGCTGTGCTTAGACGCCAATACATATGCCCGACCTCAAGCTGGTCTGGACTTGGGCAAGTTTCATGCTCCTACAGGCTGGCCAGGCCTGGTTAAGTTTTTAGCTTATCTAACCTGCTCAGTTGTACCCTTGTTGACCTCAATTCTTCTAATATATTACCAATGTCTAAGGGATTTTGCAATAGAAACTTAAAAATAGGGATAGTTTGTGTAATTTTAAATCTCAAGAGTATTTATTATAATTTATACTTAATTTTTCAAACATTTTAGTTTGGGAAAAAAATCAGTTAATTTCATATTTTGTTAAAATTAGAATATCTGTAATCAAATTAATTAAGAAATAAACTTTATAAGATGGAAATAGAATCTATAGAATCCTCACCCATAGCAAATTTGAGCAGCTGTTCAGGGAGGCCTGCATTGTTCATTAAGGAAATAAATCAGAATAATATAAACATGTCAAAAAGAAAAAAAATAGACCTACCGAGGTAAATAAAAAAAAAGTTAATTTGAAATTATAAATTTTTTTCATGACAATTTCTACAAATCGCCTAATAAAACCATTAAATACTGGGTTTGATTATAAATTAAGTCTTTTGTTTAAGAGAGCAGGAGAGGAAAAGAAGGAATTAGTAAATGACGGAGAAGGGAATGGAGGATCGTGATGGAAAGGGAAATGTATGTGAATTATTCAATAGTGAAAATAATGAACTTTTGTGAAAATACGAAGAATAAGGCAGAGAAAATATATTAAAAATAAATTAATTCCTTTTTACATCGGTTACATTCTATATTGGAGTGAAAGAAAACTTATCTTACGAAGGTAAATTCATCGCCTTCGTTCATTTTCCCTTACTTCTCTCAAATAAGGTTAATCTTTATAGCATACTCCTCTCTCGTAACTTTTTCCCAAACATAAGAGTTCTATTTCAATGGGATAAAATTTTGAAAGAACCCTATAAAAAAAAAAAAAAAAATAAAACAACCTAATCGATCTCCTTTTTATTAAGATGTGGCAATTTTGTGAGCTAATCACTTTGGATAAATGACATGCTAAAAGTAATCTCTATCACAATTATATATATTTTTAATTCAAAATTCTTGTTGGATAGCACTTTTTTTGTTTTCATCCTCAACATCCCCTCCAAAAAATGAAAATGAAAAATTAATTTGATATCAATAAAAGATTGTTCTTTTCTATTAGTAGGATTGTTAAACGAACCTAAAAGTTTGAGACTCGTTATACAATCAAACCAATATTTAACATAATTTGTAACTCGAGCTTAATTTGTTAAGATTAAATATATATAAAATAATCAAGTTACTCGAGTCCAACCTATTTCAATCTCGATTTAAAAACTTAATTAAATCAAGGTTGGACAAGATTTAAAACTCGATTTGAAAAGTAAACTTGAACAACCCGCTCTTCAGCCCCGAATCGAGTCAACCCGGCTCAATTTGTCACCAGAACAAAGATAATAATGAAATACTCTGTTAAGAAATCGAAATAAGGGGAGAAAGGTAGTATTTGTGTTTATAGCTAGTGAATGATAATTTAGACATACTAGAGCAGAATATGAGCAAGAATTAAGTAAATTTCAATTTGTAGATCTTAGGTTATACTTACCACACTCGTGCCGGAAGCTGTATTCGTGCAATGGGCCGAATACTACGAAGCATTTGTAGGGACTTGGAGCAGAATAACATATGTCAAAGAATTTGTGATCCACGTAGCAATAATTCGAGCAGTTGGGGTAAGAACACTTGTAGGCAGGGCATTGTGGATTTCCGAGAAGGAAGGTTTATAATCATCCTTCATTGGAAATGATGTCCACGAAATCGCCTCTATGGTGCACGAATTTCTCACCTGTGACGAATCTAACTCTCCAACAATTACGTAAGAATTTGCAGATCCATTGATACAAGTACTAGCGTCCACATACACAGCAGCAGCAGCAGAAGAAGATGAAGAATTTACTGGATATGGACAAGTTAAGAAAGTTACTGGCTTTGCAAGGTCTATAATATCAGATTCATTCTTGTATCTATAGGTACTATATGGACGAGGATAATAGCTCTGCCCGGAATAGAGAGGGAGAGAGGAGCAGTTGTTCTTCTGGACACCGGGATCGACCAGACGGATTGTGAAGTTGGTGTAATCAATTGATTTGACATGGTATATTTCGGACTCTAAGTGAAGGAAAGTCGTGGAATTGTTTTCACAGACTAGTTCGTAGTCGGGATCGCCGCAGTTTGCTGGATCCCCTTTCAGTCGGAAAGGGTTCTTATGGGTAGATTGCCACAGGAGGAGTCACAGCCTCTGCAAGTTTGAGGGAATTGGATTGCAACTACAAGAGCTGTGAAGAAACACGGGACGACAAGGAGATTTGGACTGAACATGAACATTTTTGGGAAGAGTGAGTTCAAAATTATGATGATGAGAAGATCGAGAGTTCAAAACATCAAACCTGGGCAGCGTTAAAACTTAATTAAACTCTTGCTCGTCATCTTCAGAATTTTTCCTATGTGTTGCTGCAAAATCATCTCAAAAGAGTATTGAAAAGTCAAGTTGGCTTGTTGAAAAGTATCGCAACGCCTTTCTTGGAAATTTTATTTGAACTTCTTTGGAGCTGCGAGCGGACCCCAACTCACTCACATGAGTCTCATCCTTGTTTTGTTGAAAAGTATGACGCGGCGTTTCTTGGAAATTTTAGATTTTTTTTTTCCGAGTCAAGTCTCTCTCAAGCGTTTTTCCTTTTTTTTTTTTTTTTTGAGCTGTTAATATATATATATATATATATACATATATATGTATATATTTTCATTAGAATATATTGATTTGATTAGTTGTCAAATTAGATTAGACTAGAAACAATTCTTTTTAATTATTAGAAGAAAAAAATTTAGATTTTCAAGTAAAATTTTCAGAAAATTTGAGGAGATGGAGTGAATTCTGGAAACGAGCCTGAAATTTTTTTCAAATTCAGATTTTTAAATTTAAAATTTATCTGCTGAATTAATGTGAATCTCTGCCGTCAAATTTAATGACATAATTTTTTATTTTTTAAAAAGATAAAAAAGTAAAATAATTAAGAAGGGAAACACCCACTTCTTTAACAATTTTGTTATTATCAAAAATTTTGACTTCAATCCGCATCATTGGCTGTAAAAGGGCTCATCTTCAGATCCATGGCCGTCGCCGGAGATTCAGCCCTACTCTGCCGCCACATCATTGCCAAGAACACGGCGGTGAACTTTTAGAACTGGGTTTCAGCCTTCCGATTATTCCTTCAAGATTTTGTTTTCAATGTTGGGAAAATGAAGGGCAATGACGCGGGTGGATTTGGAGAGTGGAGGAGAGAGTTCTTTGGGGTTCGATGTGCTGGAAGGCTTGTTTGGCATTTACAAACTGTTTCATGTATCTCTTCGTCGCCTTGCGTCGCGAAACTATCCTCGGAATACAGCAACCCATCTATCTCTTTCCCTCTCTCTAACATTTTCTCTCTCTAGAACTCGAGAGTCTCTCTCACATTAGCAAAAAGGATCCACATTTTTTTTTCTGGGTGCTTTTTGTTTTTGTTTTTTTTTTTTTAATTGTTGTTTTGCATCAACAACAAAGGATTGAAAAAAAATAAAAACAAGAAAGAAAAGAACAAGAATAAAAAAAATGCATGTGTTTTGTCTTTCTTTTTTTATATTTTTTACAGGATGAGCTTGTCCGAAAGTGAAAATTTCAACGAAGAATGGTGAGGTGACCCAATCGATGAGAGAGGGAGAGTGGAGCCAAATTTTTATATTTGTGTTTTTATTTACTGTTTATCCCTTAAAAAATAAAAAAATTATATTTTTAAACTTAACCGTGAAATGAGAGACACACCAAACAGTTTGATATTTAAATTTAAAAACTTAAATTTGAAAAAGAACTTCAAACCCCAAATCCGGGAAATCTAATCCATAAACTTGGTGAAATCTACTCATAAACTAGGCTCCAGCCGGTGGTTAACCTTTTGATAAAGAATATAAGTGGGGAAAAAAGTACTTTTTATTAATTTTTTTAATTTTTCTAATTAAATTTCGTTATGTATTAGTATTACACTAATTTTTTATTTATTTTTTATTATTATTATTTTTTTCCATCAGACACCGCTATAAAGTACCTTTTTACAATATATTAGGAGGATATACTGTGGAAATAAAAAGTCATATGGGTTTTTCGCGTGACGGACAATTGATAAGAGGAACTAAAAAGGAAAAAAAAAATAATAGTTATTAAATTAAAATGTTAAGTTACTTAATTAAGCGTGTTGTTTTTATATATAGCGTCTCTTAAATAATTAAGGATGACAACAATTCGGTCAAAATTGATTTTTTAGCAGTATCATTTATTTTTGATTTAAACATACTTAGTCTAAACAGTTTGGTCTATTTAATTAAATTAAATTATTTGATTTGGAAAAACAAATTTCAATTGGATGTCTAAAAAAAGTAAATTCAAACTAACCAAATTAATTATATTGTATCAACATATATTGATAAAATATATTAAAAAATCAAAGTAATCTACCAAATTTTAAACTCACTTTTATTCAACTGATTCATTTTAGTTTAGAAAATAAAAATCACTTCAATTTAATTCAGTACAGTCTAAAGTCAAAATGAATTCATCAATTCTCATCTTATGTAATTTTTAGTATATTATATGATGAGTTTTCAAGAAAGAATCTTGTAGGTATGTTAAGTAGATGAGTTTTTAAGAAAGAAAAAAAATTATAACAAATTTTAAACTTTAAAAAACACTTCTACTAACATTTTATTATAATAAGGTAAACAATATCATTTGTTAAGTCCACGATATTAAAATTACAAAATCAAACTTATTAGTTTTTAAGAAGTCGAACAACTCAAGCACTGTACTGTGAAATAGCTCCCCTTGTGGATGCATTAGATCCCCAATAACAAAATTATGGTTTTCCTTCTCAATCTCAATCCAACTTATCCGTGTTGCTTTTGCCACCCCATCTCTTTCATTCTCTTAATAGTCGCTGCTCTCTCTTTCCATCGTCCTTTAGAAGAATAAATATTAGCCATTAGAATGTAAGTTTCAGGGCTAGCAGGAGATGCCACAAACAACTGATTGGCAGCGTATTTCCCAACTTTGGGATTTCCATGAATGCCACACGCACCGAGCAATGCCTGCTAAACAAGTTTGTCTGGTATTACTGGCAATCCCTCAATGAAAGTCATGGCTTCATTAACAAGCCCTGCTCGGCCCAACATGTCAACAACACAAGCATAGTGCTCCATTCTTGGGCTGATCCCATAAACTCTATGCATAGACTCCAACAACTCCATGCCTTTATCTAATAACCCAACATGACTGCAAGTGCGAAGCAGGGAGAGAAATGTGACATCTGTTGGCTCTATACTTTCCAGTAGCATATCTTCATACAAGTGAAGTGCTTCAGACCCATTTCCCCGACATGCATGTTAAATATAGTAAATATATTGTATCATTACTATATTAGGAGTCCTATCATATATTGTATCATTACTATATTAGAAGTCCTACCATAGTTAGGAGTCCTACCATAGTTAGGATTATTTTCTCTTATATATATTGTAATCCTTGTAATCATTCAAATACACAATTTAATATACAGAAATTTCTTATTTTCTCATTCGTAAAATGGTATCAGAGCTAAGGCTCTAATTTTTTTCCTTCCCCAAAAAACTCTGATTTTGGCAGTGTTAAAGAAGGGTGTGGTTTTCTTCGTCTGTGTCCTTGATCTTCTTATGCTCATTCATGCATCTAGATATACCACCGGATTCCTCTTTCAAAATTGAGTCGAATGCCACCAACCAGAGCTCTATCTGAGTCTCCACGCGCCGCCTGAAGTTGGCGCGTGAAATCACGCCGCCTCACGTAACTTCACGAGCCATCTGGCCTCGCTGACATCAACCTTTCCGTGCTCATCCAATCACGTTGCACCGCGTGGCAACGGCTCTTGTTGCGCATGCTGCATAGAATCAGGATCGCTCCAGCAAATCCTGATCGGCCATGTAGCCTTAGCTGCTCCAGCCACCAGGCCGGTTCACTCAAATCGGTTCCGTACCTATTTTGGGCTGATTCAATTATTTTTGGGTACCTTTTCAGTCTGTTCAGACCAGTTCCTAGCCTTTTTCGACGTTCCGGACGCACTGGTGCTATTGGTTTTCTCTAATTCTCTTTTGTTTTTCATCTATCCATATTGTGCACTATGAAGGCAACTTCTATGGATCGTTCTGACAATATTATGTCCCTCTCTGTCATCTTGGATAGGACTAATTATGTCTTGTGGGCCTAAGCCCTCTCTAGCTTTATCAAAGGGCATCGTTTATGGCGTATTATCTTATGAGATCAGACAACACCCATCAAGAGTGACAAAGAGGATCAATCTGACTTTGATGATCGTCTTGATGATTGGGAAAGCAAGAATATCAGATTGTCACCTAGTTTCGTGCCACTACTATTCCTTCCATCAGCCTTCCATTTGGTCGTTTTCAGGACGGTGATCAGTATCCCTCTCCGGCTTAGGCAATTTGGGATTTTTTAAAAGAGCGCTATCATACCACTGGACATGCCCATCAGTACCAGCTACTTTAGACTCTTTACCGCATGCGTCAAGAGCATGGACAGTCCATCAATGATTTCCTCTTTTAAATGTTTTCTGTTTGGGATTAGCTTGCCTTATGTGAACCTATCTGGAAACACTCTGAGGATGCTCAGTTGTACACAATCCACCGTAATCGTCAGCGGCTGTTATTATTTCTTATGGCTCTCCATGACACTTTTTGAGTCTGTTCGAGCCTCCTTACTTCATCGCATGCCTCTACCTACTCTTGAGCAAGCTATTTCCGAACTCCTCTCCGAGGAAACTCGTCTTGGTCTTAAAACTAAGCCTTTGGACTCTGTTCTTGATATATCACAGTCTCTGCCTCCAGATGCTGCCCTTGCTATGTCTCACACTTGCTTTACTAGTTCATTGGCTCTTCTTCCCTGTGTCTACTGCCAAACCAGGGGTTTGCCTCATACTCATTCTTTTGAGTATTGTCCAGTTTGTAAGTGCTTGACTTGCCACAAAATAGCTCCTGGTCACTTTCAGCGTGACTATCCCAAGGCCTATTCTTCTGGGAATCATTCAAAAAGAGGATCCTCTAAGTTCTTTGCCAAGTCTAGTGGTTCTCGTACCACTGCTACTGTTGCTCCAGAAGGTTTTTCCTCTTCTAGTCCATCTTTCTTTTTAACTGATGTGGAGTCCATTATTCAGCAAGTGCTTGCCAAACATGGTACTTCTCCCTTACTGCTCTATCTACCATGACAGATACTTCTGCTTGGTATTTTGATTCAGGGTGTTGCAATCATATGTTTTCTAACTCTTTAAGTTTTTCATCTATTACATTCTGGGAAGACTCCTATTAGCAGCAAATGGATCTACAAGATCAAGACCAAGTCTGATGGGTCTATTGAGCGTTACAAAACTCGTCTTGTTGCCAGGGGTTTTAGTCAAGAGTATGGCATCGACTGTGAGGAAACTTTTGCTTCTGTTGCTCGCCTCACTTCAGTTCGCAGTCTCCTTGTTATGGCTGCTACTCATAGTTGGACCCTCAACCAGATGGATGTCAAGAATGCCTTTCTAAATAGTGATCTCATTAAAGAAGTGTATATGCATCCTCCTCCTGGCTCCTCTATCCAGCCACCCAAAGTTTACAAACTTCGTCGTGCCTTATATGGTTTGAAGCAAGCTCCTCGTGCTTGGTTTGCAAAGTTTAGCACTACTGTTTGTGAGTTTGGTTTCACTCCTAACTCTTATGATTCTGCCTTTTTTATTCGTAAGACTACCAGTGGAACTATTCTTCTCTTATTCTATGTCGATGACATGATTATCACAGGAGATGATATCACAGGGATTTCACATCTCAAGCAGTTTCTCAATCGTCAGTTTGAGATGAAGATCTTGGTTCTCTTAACTATTTTTTAGGTTTGGAAATCTCTTAAGACTCTTCAGGATATTTTCTCTCCCAGGCCAAATATGCTTATAATCTTTTGACCCGTGCTGGTATTTCAGATTGCAAGACTACCTCCACACCTATTGATGCTTAGACTCGACTTACCCCTTTAGATGGAGGGACATTACCAGATGCCACATTATATGGTCAGTTAGTTGGTAGTCTTGTTTATCTTACTGTCACTCGACCTGACATTGCCTATGCTGTTCATATTGTGGGTCAGTTCATGACTGCACCCCGTACTCCATATTATGATACTCTTCTTTGCATTTTGTGATATATAAAAGGTACTATGTTCAATGGTCTTTACTATTCAGCATAGTCTTCTTTTGGGTTGCATGCTTTCTTTGATGCTGATTGGGCAGGTTATCCCACCGACAGACGATCTACTACTGGGATTTGTTTTTTTTAGGGGATTCTCTTATTGCCTGGCGTTGTAAGAAGCAATCTCTCACCGCTCGGTCTAGTACAGAAGTGGAATATCGTGCCCTTGCTGACACTACTTAGGAGCTAGTATGGCTTCAATGGCTTCTTACTGATATGGGTGTTTCTCACACCGCTTCCACTGTCTTATATTGTGACAATCAGAGTGCCATTCAAATTGCTCACAATGACGTCTTTCATGATCGTACAAAACACATTGAGATTGATTGTCATTTCATACGATAACATATGTTTCGTGGTATGGTTCGTTTTCTCTCTATCACATCTGCTGATTAAACTGCTGATATGTTTACCAAAGCACATCCTCCAAATCGCTTTTCAGAATTACTAGCCAAGCTCAAGTTATTTCCTACGTTACCACCTTGAACTTGAGGGGGTGTTAAATATAATAAATATATTGTATCATTACCATATTAGGAGTACTACCATACATTGTATCATTATCATATTAGAAGTCCTGCCATAGTTAGGAGTCCTACCATAGTTAGGATTATTTTCTCTTATATATATTATAATCCTTATAATCATTCAAATACGCAATTCAATATACAGAAGTTTCTTCTTTTCCCATTCCTAACAGTGCAAAAGCTACAATCACAGAATTCCATGAAATTGAGTTCCTCTGCAGCATCCGTTTAAAGACTTTTGTTGAATTCTCCAAATCACCACATTTTGAGTACATGTTGATTAGGCCATTACTAACAATCAGGTTAGCACTAAATATTTTTTTTGATGACTAAAGAATGTATTTGCTTGCCGAGAGCTAATGAAGTACCAACACTAAACACACTTAGAATAGTTGAAACCACGTTTTTATCAATCTCAATTCCCACCTTTACCATCCTTACAAAAATATGAATTGCTTTGTCCACAAGCCCACTCTATGCAAAACCCACAAAAATAATGGTCAAGGAAACCTTGTCAAGTACTTCGGTAGCCTCAAAAATTTCTACGGCATCGTTCATGTACATATCCATCAACGCACTTTCATTACAGAAATCTGATTGAATTCCCGACTTATAAACAATCCCATGAATCTGCTGACCTTCCCTAAGTGCTTTCAAACCAGAACAAGCCAACAGTGAGCTTAAATATGTCAAGAAATTGGGTACCAATTCCACCAATCCACAACGCATTGTTACAAACAATTTCAAACTTTCTTCATAGAGTTGATTTTGAGCAAGGCCAGAGATCACAACTGTCTAGGTAATAACATTCCTTTCAAGCATCTCGTCAAAAACCGTTCTTCTTCAACTAAAGCGTTCATATTTAACATACGATGTGATCAGTGCATTCCCAATACTAATTTCCCTCTCATATCCATTTAAGAACACTAATGCATGTATCACCTCATTTAGATAACATAAACATGGTTCATCACAAGCAAATAAAATTACATTTAGAGATGCTTGATCTATAATATAAATACCCGAATCATACATCTGTTTAAAATACTCACGGCCCATCTCAAACTCCCCACTCCTTGAATGTCCAGATATGACTGAATTCCATGATACGGTATCTTTCATGGCCATACGAGCAAAGAGCTTAGATGTGTCCGATGAACTCCCCACACTTCGAGTACGTGAAAACGAGAGAATTCCAAAAAAAAAAAATGCATTTTTTAGGCTAATTGGGTTGTCATGGTGAAAGAATTCAAAATTCTTGATGATTGAGGCATGGACGGATGAACCAGATGAAGAAAATCTTGCGAAAGTAGGTGTTTAACCCACACAATATGGCACCCAGAATAATAACACACAATAGGAAACAAAATACCAAATAGGAAATAATGACAGAAAATAAAACAAATAATGCAAAGAAAATAAAAGACACAAAATTTAACGAGGTTCGGTAAATATTATCTACGTCCTCAGGCACTAAAGAACAAATCCACTATGGCCAAGCTTACAAATGCTTAGATAATTAAAACCAAGCCCAAAGGCCTTATTTTATAAGACTACTAGGTAGTGTCTCTTATTCTCCACTTTCGATGTGGGACAAACTTTATATTTATAAGCTCGTTATATTATGTTTTCCATTCTCTATTTTCGGTTTGAGATTTGGAGTCATACATAACAGAAAACCCTCTCTCCCACAGATGGAGAGATGAAAGCTTATGTCTGCATGGTTGAGGACAAACCTGCAGCCTAAAGAAGAATTTGACGAATTGAGAGTCTCGAAGGGAGAGAAAAGAGATGAGGTCCAAGAAGGAAGATAGGAACCCATATTTTGAAATACCCATCTGGATTTCAGCCATGAAACTGGGAAACAAACCCGATTTGGTTCTATGAGAAAAAGTAACAGTAAAAGTTGATGAAATTTACGGCATTGTTTGGTTAGGGCAAGTTCGGAGTCAGGAATTTAAATATGATTGTATTAATTTGTATTAGACTAAAATTTTTTTATTTTATTGGATGGACACAATTAATATTAGATTATTATTTTTTTCTTTCCTTAGGTGGGCACCATTAGTATTGTGCTATTTTTTTTGGAGGGTAGAATTGATAATTTCAATAGAAAAAATAAATAAAATATAAAAAATTTCCCACAGTGAACTTGTGCTCTCCAAACTTAACCTAGCTCCACCCATGGGTTAGGGGGAAGGAAGTAGAAAAATAAAGAACGATAATTATAGGTAAAGTCTGGAAAAAAATTGGAGGAAAAAATGAGTTGAATTTTCTTTCATTATCTTTTTTCCACTTCTTTTTCCTATAAACCAAACGTAGTGTAGGGTTATTGGGAGTTGAATTGGGATGTGTAAAAAAATAAAACTAAAAATCTTTGCCCCAACTTTGATAATTCCTTATGGATTTATAAATTCATACCATCCTTTTTAATAGATCTGTCAAACATGGATTTAAGGAGCTGACATAGCAAGTTTAACAATCCATAATAAAAAAAGTGTGAATTCATTTTGTTAAATTTTAATTTAACGACTTTGTACTTAATGATACCAAACTGACATAGCAAGCTATATCATCCTCCTTTTTATATGTGAGCATCTTTCTTTTGTCAAACACACCCAAAATGGTACATAGATAATGTTTGAATATGTGCATTTTTTTTTTTTCATTTTAGTTCATTTTGACATTTAGCTCTTAATTTATCCCCATTTTGGGGATTAACAAGAATATCATTATTTTTCCTTTCAAATATCTCCAAAGTAATGTTATTCAACCAATTCACTATATTTTAGAAAACAAAAATTATTTCAATTTAATTCATTATACTCTTAAAACTAAAATGAATCCATTGATATTCTCATCGTATAAAATTCTTGGTATATTTATATGACGAGTTTCCAAGAAAAAATCTTGTAAATAGTAGTTGATGAATTTTTAAGAGAAAATTATAATAAATATTAAACTTTAACAAACACTCCTACTAATATTTATCATTTTTTAGGTCCATATTGTTAAATTACAAAATTAAGTTTAACAGTTTTTAAGCTATCTTTTGAAATAGACCTATATGGCCTAGGGAAAAAAAAATCTAAAACATAGCATATGGGCAACTGTAATAGATGTAAAGAATTGCAAAGAATTAGTTTTTATCAGCTCATGTCTATTTATGTTTATAGAAAAATTTCTTAAAAATTCTAATGAACATATTACATAATTAATTTATTTTAAAATTATACCAAATAGTATTAATTTTGAGTTAATATGTTACTATTAATAGTATCGTGTTTGATTCATATTTTTTCTTCATAAATTCGTGTCATGTTTAGATCATGTTCTCATATTATACCTCAATAATTGCCACACCTGGACTTTAAACTTTGAAGTCGGAGAGTCATTTGGAATGTCACGTTAGTCTCTATTAGCATTTTCCATGTGGTACATGCCTTTGTTAAAAGGAAAATTATTGTTTGTATAATTTAATTGACATTCATTTATAAATAATTTTCACTATAATTTAAGTGGACTCATACTGTACTATGCTTGTTTTTGAAATAAATTTTCTTGTTGAAAGCTTCAGATATTCCTCTTGCCCAGAAATGGTCTTTTTTTTATCTTTTTTATTATTTTTTTTAGCCGGGGGGGTGAAGAATGTTGATATTATAGCTATAAGTTTATTATACCACAGGACTTTGGTGCATTCAATGGAATAATAATTAGTTTTGCCTTCCATGAATGTTGTAAGGGATTCAAATGAAATACTAATTTCTTTTAGTATATCAATTGTTAAGGTTTCCAATCGCGGTATATGGTGACAACTAGTTGTAGTCAGTCTATAGCTAGTTATAATCATGTCACATGTTTCTCAACACCTATAATTTTATATATAACTTCACTTTTTTCAGACAAAAGTGATTATAAATGTTACTCAAATATTTAATAAAGAGAAATAAACTAAAGAAATTACACACGTTGCTGCTTTGCTACTATTTTTAATTGATTGACTACTCAATCTCTAATGTTATCGAGTTAGAAGCATCGCACAATAAAGCTACTGAATCTGTTGAAGTTTCAGCCCATGTTTGATCTTGAATTGATGCATAATAGGGAGCCTGAAAAGGTTGGGAGGGTACCTGGAGCGATTCAGCTTCATCTTCAAGCATTTCCAAAACTTTTGTCATCGAAGGACGATCTACTGGATTTGTTTGTGTGCACCATAATGCAACTATGGTTATTTTTTTCACAAGTTTCCTTTCATCTTCAGTACTGGCACTTTCTATTTCAATTTCCTTGCCCTCGTTGAATCGGTCATAAATCCAATTCGGAAAATATTGACTCGAATTTTCTTCATTTCTTTCTAAGTTTTTCTTTAAGCCCACCATTTCTATAAGCAACATTCCAAAACTATAAACATCAGCTTTGTATGAAATGCCTCCAATGCTTCTGTTAATCAATTCTGGAGCTACATATCCTATTGTTCCCCTAGCTGCTGTAAGAGACACAATACTATTATCAGTTGGGTACAATCTTGCAAGGCCAAAGTCAGAAACCTTAGGAACAAAATTTTCATCGAGAAGAATATTATGCGGTTTGATATCAAAATGCAGAATTTGCATATCACAACCGTTATGCAAGTACTCAATACCATAAGCCACCCCAACTGCAATCTTGTACTTTCTCTCCCAGCTCAACATGACTTGCTCCTCTCTAGGAAATAAATACTTGTCCAGTGACTTATTGGGCATAAACTCATATACAAGAATACGTTTTGATCTCTCAACACAATAACCAATTAAGCGCACCACATTGACATGATGAATTCTTCCAATTGTACTGACTTCGTTGATGAAATCTTGGCCACTAGTTTTGGACTTTCCCAGAATCTTTATTGCCACAAGATGCTCACTTCGAAGCTTACCTTTATATACAGAACCGTAACCTCCCTCGCCCAATTTGTCTTTGAAACCCTTTGCCATTTTTTTGATTTCTGAATATGAGTACCTAATAGGTGTGAGATTATTTTGACTTTGCAAATAACCTTCAATATTCTCAAACATTGACCTATGCCTCCTTCTTAACATAATGATTAAAAAGATAAAAGCGCTTGGAACTCCAAATACAATTCTTGCCGCTATGTATACACCTACATTAGAAAATTACGATAGGAATCATTAGTACATATTACTACATAATAGAGATGTATAGTTTGATTTCTTACTCAATTTGAAATCGTGTTATAATTTCAATTTTTTTAAAAAAACCTTTAAACTACTCATTTCTTTTTAGAAGTACTTATGAATAACGAATTTATCAAAAATAAAGAAGATAGAGAGGGGTAAATGAGTAATTATAAAAAAAAAGATTAATTGAAAGACTAGCGATTACCAAGACGTGGAGGAGAAGAAGACTAAAATTGGAGAAAGAATGAAAATAAGATTAGGATGGAGGGATTAAGAGTTACAGGAGAAAGAAGCAATGTGCCACCGCCCCAGGTCAAAAAAGGAGTTCTGGTAATAGACATGCTATTACCCTAGCCCCACATTGCTAAGTTAAAATAAGAATATGTGTGATTCGTACCTTGTTCCCAAGTTCAAATATGAATTTATTGCCAGAATTCTAGTTGTATGTCTTTTTTTATCTCTTTGGAAGTGAGTTCCTAATCCTATCACTTATTCAAAAGAATTATATCCAAAAGAGAAAGAAGCTTACCAAGTGGGGGCTTGATCAACACCCATGAAAACTCTGCAAGAGAAATCACCCAAGGGAGCAAAATAGTTAAAATAGTTTATGCCAACGTAGCTTTGTAAGTAATAATTTCATGTTAGATTAAAGTATTAAAACTCAAAATTAATTAATACTGAGTTGAGAGATTTCATTAGAATCTTATATTAGTTTAAAAAAGTTGATTTTGTCAATTTGAGATGCATCACAATACGCTCCCCACATGCGATCCATGCTTGCATGTGGAGTTATAGACAGATGCATCAAATATTGAAAGTGCACAACTGAGATATTGAGGGAAAGAAAGATGAGTTTATCTATATCTAGCTTTGATACTATGTAAAGCATCCAAGTCAAAAGCAATTAGCGAGTAGAGAGGCAACAATTGGATTTTATACCAGTTTGGGAAGGTTAATTTAAGGGTAAATTAAACTGACTACCAGCTTCAATGAAAATACACATGCTACCGCCATGCCTTCTGATATTACATTAATTATCCTTGCCAGATGTTGCTGAGCAATGGCATTATAATTAGATATAGAATTCTTTTCACATATGTTGTAATCTCACGTAGTCGTAGATGTCTTTTTTGCACACAAGTTTAATTGCCTTACATTTAATTTTTGGGTCCGAACTCTTATTGTCTTATTTTTTTTATACATATTCTTGTTACTTATCAAATATATATAAATGCAGTTGTATTTTATATTGCCAAATAAATAAATATAGATATAATTGCTATTGTTTGGGAAAATTTGGAGCGTCGAAAAATAATAAAAAATATAATTTGGGTAATTTTTTGACATTTGACTCGCATCCATCAAATCACATTTTCTAAGGATGAATAGTGAAACTTTTTGACTTTTGCATCAGTTTTTTAGAGAGAGAAACCATTCGAATAATTTTTAGGGTCCATTGAAGCAGTTTCATGTCAGAATGTATGGGAAATTGTTAAAAAAAATTTAAGATTTGTAATAAAATTATTGGGTTTGTGAAATGTTATTGGGGTTTGTCAAAAAATTTTTGGGGTTTCTAAAAAAAATTGTTGGGATATATAGATATATATTTTATAGAAATTTTACAAAATACAAGGAATGTAAAATGTATTAAAGAATTTTAAGGTTTTCAATATTTTTCAGAGTTTTTTAGTCCACCAAACGTGAACTTCTATATAAATTTTTAGCAAACCCAGATAAAAATATTACCCAGTGGGCTGGGCTTAGACATCAATGCCTATGCCCAACCCCAAGCAGGTCTGGACTTGGGCAAGTTTCGTGTTCCTACAGGCTAGGCCTCGTTAAGTTTTAAACCTATATAAGCTGCTCAGTTGTATCCTAGTTGACCTCAATTCTTCTAATATATTACCAATGTCCAAGGAATTTTAGCAGTGTTTGGAGTGTTAAAAAAGTAAAAAAAAATAGATAAAATATAGTTTGAGAAAAATTTTAGTGTTTAGTGTATTTAATCGAAATTGAGTTTCTTAGAGATGAATAGTGTAGTGTTTGGACTTTTGTGGTAAAAAGTAATAGAGAGAAACTGTTATAACAGTTTTTTTGTTCCGTTCGAATGGATTGGTGTCAGATTTTTTGAAAAATTATCAGAACTTTTTAACTTTTGCGTGAAAAAGTTGGAGAAAAAAACTGTTAGAACGGTTTTTTTGAACCGTTCCAACGGATTTATGTCAGAAATGTTGAAATGTGATGAAAAGTTTTTGGGGTTTGTGAAAAATTTCTGAGATTTGTAAAAAAAGTATTGGGGTTTATAAAAATTTATTGGGATGTGTAAATATATATAGAAATTTATATAGATTATACGAATTACGAAGTAAATAAAATGTGTTAGATAGTTTTAGAGGTTTTTAGAGGATTTTGATGTTTATTATCACACTAAACGCAGCCATTGTAATAGAAACTTAAAAATAGGGATAGTCTGCGTAATTTTAAATCTCAATAGTATTTAGTGTAATTTATACTTAATTTTTCAAAGTTTTAGTCTATGAAAAAATCGGTTAATCTTATATTTTTTTAAAAGTAGAATATCTGTGATCAAATTAATTTAGAAATGAACGTTATAAGATGGAAATAGAATTCTCACTGATCGCAAATTTGAGCAGCTGTTCAGGGAGGCCTGCATTGTTCATTAAAGGAATAAATCAGAACAACATAATACTTTCAGAAAAAATAGAGCTAGTGAGGTAAATAAAATAATCAATTTGAAATTATAAATTATATTTCATAACAATTTCCACAAATCGCCTAATAAAACCATTGCATACTGGGTTTGATTATAATTAAGCCTTTTGTTTGAGAGAGTGGGAGATGAACAGAAGCAATTAATAAATGACGGAGAAGGGAATGGAGGATCTTGATTGAAAGGGAAATATAGGTGAATTGGTCAATATTAAGAATAACAAACTTTTGTGAAAATTCCAAGAACAAAGCAGAGAAAATATATTAAAAAAAATTAATTCCTTTTTAAATCGGTTACATTTGTGAAAGAAAACTTATCCTATGAAGGTAAATTTATCGCTTTCATTCCTTTCCCCTTACTTCTCTCAAATAAGGTTAATCTTTATAGCATACTCCTCTCTTATAACCTTTTCCCAAACATAAAAGTTTCAATTTTAATGGGATAGAATTTTGAAAGTAACCCAGTAAAATAAATAAATAAAACAACCTAAACAATCTTCTTTTTGATAAGATGTGGTAATTTTGTGAGCTAATCACTTTGGGTAAATGACATGCTAAAAGTGATCCTTTATCACAATTATATATATTTTTAATTCAAAATTCTGGTAGCATAGCATTTTTTTGTTTACATCCTCGACGTCCCTTCCAAAAAAAAAATAATAATAATAATAATAATTTGATATCAATAAAAAATTGTCCTTTCCTATTAGTAGGATTGTTAAACGAACCTAAAAGTTTGAGTTCGGTTCATGTTTAACTTATTATCAAATCACACGGATATTGGACATAATTTGTAACTCGAGCTTGATGTGTTAAGATTATATATAAGTAAAATAATCAAGTTAGTTGAGTCCAACTTATTTAAATTTCAACTCGAAAACTCAACAAGTCAAGCTTTGGACACGATTTCAAAAGTACCGACTCTTCAACCCCGAATCGAGTCGACTCGGCACAATTTGTCACCGGAACAAAGATAATAATGAAATACACTGTTAAGAAGTCGAAATAAGGGGAGAAAGGAATTAATTGTGTTCATAGCTAGTCAATGATATTTTAGTATACTAGAGCAGAATATGAGGAAGAATTAAGTAAATTTCAATTTGTAGATCTTAGGTTATACTTACCACACTCGTGCCGGAAGCCGTATTTGTGGAATGGGCTGAATCCTACTAAGCATTTGTATTCACCTGAACGAATAACATATGTCAACGAATTTGTGATCCACGTAGCAATAATTCGAGCAGCTGGGGGGAGAACACTTGTAGGCGGACCATGAAAGATCAAATCCATAGAGCAGGGCATTGTGGATTTCCGAGAAGGAAAGTTTGTAAACATCCTTCATTGGAAATGATGTCCATGAAATCGCCTCTATGGTGCACGAATTTCTCACCTGTGACGAATCTAACTCTCCAACAATTACGTAAGAATTTGCTGATCCATTGATACAAGTACTAGCGTCCACATACGCAGCAGCAGCAGCAGAAGAAGATGAAGAATTTACTGGATATGGACAAGTTAAGAAAGTTACCGGCTTTGCAAGGTCTATAGAATCAGATTCATTCGTGTATCTTTGGGTCCTATATGGACGATAAGAGCTCAGCCCGGAATAGAGAGGGAGAGAGGAGCAGTTGTTCTTCATGACACCGGGATCGACCAGACGGATTGTGAAGTTGGTGTAATCAATTGATTTAACATGGTATATTTGGGACTCTAAGTGAAGGAAAGTCGTGGAATTGTTTTCACAGACTAGTTCGTAGTCGGGATCGCCGCAGTTTGCTGGATCCCCTTTCAGTCGGAAAGGGTTCGTTATGGGTAGATTGCCACAGAAGGAGTCACAGCCTCCGCAAGTTTGAGGGAATTGGATTGCAACTACAAGAGCTGTGAAGAAACACAGGACGACAAGGAGATTTGGACTGAACATGAACATTTTTTGGGAAGAGTGAGTTCAAAACATCAAACCTGGGCAGCGTTAAAACTTAATTAAACTCTTGCTCATCATCTTCAGAAATTTTCCTATGTGTTGCTGCAAAATCATCTCAAAAGAGTATTGAAAAGTCAAGTTGGCTTGTTGAAAAGTATCGCAACGCCTTTCTCGGAATTTTTATTCAACTTCTTTGGAGCGGCAAGCGGTCGCAGCGCCTTTCTCGGAATTTTTATTCAACTTCTTTGGA
>QLOD02000029.1:7524394-7538399 GCA_003260245.2 Sideroxylon spinosum | reverse complement strand
TACATAGTATTAATTGTTGTTGCTATTTCATAAATTTTAAGTATTATATAATAATTTTTTGTAATTGTTGTTGCATCATTTTTTATTTGGAGGTATGAAGGGCCGCAAATTTAAAAACCTGAGTCGAGAAATAGAGAGAGCTTGTAGGGCTAGTGTGAGGATGAAGTTTGGAAGCGATGTCTTAAATAGAAAGCAGTGTGTATAATGAATGATAATTTATGGAATATATCCTAGATAAACCCCTGGTTGGAAACTTATTAACTGTCACATTCTTCTTATTAGTTTATAAATTCATTTTTATTTGGCTTCCAGCATATGTTTAGCCTTGGAATATATATATTTTTCGCATATCGGTGAAATTTGGGTCAGTAGGAAACACTCATTGTTCATCAACATTATATTTTTTTCGGTTTGGATTATTTTCTAGCAAGACTGATAATGATTAAATTAGAGACTTTTTTTTTATATGTTTTTTAGTATATAAATTGAATAGGTGTAATGGTTAATGCCAATGGTTTTTTGAAGATCCCATTATTGTGCCACTTGGAATTGCGTCGCACTCATCTTATGATCGTATTCACCTTGAATTGGCCTAAACCTACGATTTGTCTGCAAATAACGGCAATTTGTTTGTCCAGTTGTCAACTAGTTAAGAGCATTTGCTTTCAAGCTTCAAATTTTAGGTTTAATCAACCATTAGATTTACTATCTATTGATGTATGTATATATTTAATCAATCACTTGTATTTTTTTTCTGTTGGCAATAGATCCTGTTAAGCCTCATCGTTATAAAGTAAGCAAGTTAATTTGATGGACTCCAACAGAAGCGTGGGTGGAGCCTTGCTTTTGTAGGTATCTAGATTGGCTGGTGATCTCCTGTAGTTTCCTCTTATTTATTTAATATATTCCCCTTTTCCATTGTGTTTGTGTAGCAACGTGCTATTGGGAATGCTATGCGTATTGATGCATATGTGAATATTTGTGTTCTCCCTTTTCAATGTTGTGTTGTTGATTGTGCTTCATGCCCAAAAAAAAAAAAAAAATTAACAAATAAAAAAAACATAATTTTGGAGGAATCAATGACCACACTGTCTATTTGATGGTTCATTATTTCTATTTTATTGTTTTGTGTTTTTTTTTTTTGCGACGGCATGCTGACGACAATCTTACCCACCATAGAAACATAACATGCTATTTGGAATGCGTAGAAACGAACGTGAGATTATTTTTTTTTTAAAGAGACTGAGATGTTTTCACTTTTCAATGGTGCTTTATAGATTATATAGCCAATGGGAAATGAAATTGGAGCTATCATGAACTACTTTGTCTATTTAAATATTCGTTCTTTCAATTGTAGTGCTCTTTATTATTTTGTTTATATTTGAGTTTGTTTATCAGATATGGTGTTGTTTGAGTTTCCTCCAAGGATTTTCTATGGTTGAAAATATATGAAATTATGTGGTTGAGCCTTATTAGTAATAGGATCTTATGTGATAAATGTAATTTACTTTGCAATCGATTTAGTTTATACTTTTGGAGGTCTACTTAATTTACTAAGCACATGAAAGTTTGGTGTTGTAAATGGGTATGATTTTGCTGGAGATTTGGAGTAGTTGTTTCAACAAGATGTGGTGAGTTGGTGGGACCTTTCTTAAAGTTGTGTTTATGTGGATGTCATTAGTATTTGAGTGGAAAGTTAATTGGAATTAACAAAGTTCTTGGTAAAGTTTCACAGATAGATTTTTCAAATCAAAAAGATATGAGATTATTTGGTGCGTCCCCTTTATTTAGAAAACCATGGGAGATAAATAGAATTTGTTTAGTAGTCAGTTTAGTTTATAATTTTTGAAGTTTCTTTACATTTGTTAATCACATGAAAGCTTAGGGTTGTAAATGTATAAGATTTTGCCTGAGGTTTAGAATATTGGTTTCAAGGATGTGTGTTAAGTTGAAGGAACGATTCTTACCCTTGAGGATTTTTTTAGATCATTGGTATTAGAGTGGAAGGTTAATTGGGATTAACAATGGTCTTGGTAGAGTTTGATACACCGATTTTTGAAGCTCAATAAGATACAGAATTATTTTGTGCATTCATATTCATAAGAGAATCTTGGGAGATAAATATACTTTGTTTGTTGGTCTGTTTTGTTTGTTAATTTGGATATATACTCATATTGGTTAAGCACATGAATGTTTGATGTTGTGAATGAATAAAATTTTGCTCGAGTTTTAGAATATTTGTTTCAAGGATATGTTATGGGAGCCATTCTTACACTTGCGAGGATTTTATGAGGTCATTGGTATTAGAATCGAAATTTAATTGGGATTAACAATGGTCTTGGTCGAGTTTATACGTTGACTATTATAACTCAATAAGATATGCGATTATATGGTGCATTGATACTAGTGACTAAAATTTTGGGAGATAAATGAAATTTTTTTCATAGTCTGTTTAGTTTATTTTTTTTGAAATATATTGTTGGTCAACCACATGGAAGTTTGGTGTTGTGCATATGTGTGATTTTGCTAAAGGTTTAGAATTTTACTTTAGCGAGATTTGGCAAGTTAAGTGGGCCATTCTTACTGTTGAAGATAGGTTGAGCTCAGTAGTATCGTTTTGGGAATGTAATTGGAATTAACAATGGTCTTAGTTGGTTTTGCTATAATGATTTTATAGGTCAAAAGGGTAAGGAATTTACTAATGGATTCTTATGAGCAATAAAATCTTAGGAGATAAATGTAATTTACTTTGGAGTCTGTTTAGTTTAGAATTTTGGAAGTAGACTTATGTTTGTTAAGCACATGATAGTTTCGCTTTGTAAATGTATAAGATTTATCTCGAGGTTTAGAATATTGGTTGGAACGTGATATGGTAATTTGAAGGGACTATTTTTAGACTTGAGGATTTGTTGTGATCGTTAGTTTTAGAGTGCAAAGGTTATTGGGGTTAACCATGGTCTTGTTTGAGTTTCCTACAAGAATTTTCGTCGGTCGAAAATATATGAAATTAGCTGGTGGAGCTTTATTTGTATGAGAATCTTATGTGATAAATGTAATTTACTTTGGAATCAATTTAGTCTATAATTTTCGAGGTGTACATAATTTGTTAAGGGCTTGAAAGTTTGGTGTTTTAAATGGCTATGATTTTGCTCGTGGTTCACAATAGTAGTTTCAACGACATATGGTGTGTTGGATGGACCATTGTTAAACTCGAGGTTATGTTGAGATCATTATTATTGGAGCGGAAAGTTAATAGGATTAACAAAGGTCTTGGTAAAGTTTTATAGATGGATTTTTGCAAGTCAAAAAGATAAAGAGATTATTTCGTGGGGCCTCATTTGTGAGAGAATCATGGGATATAAATATAATTATTTTGTAGTCAGTTTAGTTTACAATTTTGGAAATAGACTTATGTTTTGTTAATCACATGAACATTTGGTTCTGTAAATGTTTAAGATTTATCTCGATGTTTAGAATTTTTGTTTCAACGTGATATGGTAATTCGATGGGCCCATTATTAGACTTGAGGACATGTTGCGATCGTTAGTTTTCGAGTGCAACGTTTATTGGGGTTAACCATGGTCTTGTTTGAGTTTTCTTCAAGAATTTTTGTCGGTCGAAAATATGTGAAATTATATGGTGGATCCTTATTTGTATGAGAATCTTATGACATAAATGTAATTTACTTTGCAATCAAGTTAGTTTATACTTGTGGATGTGTACTTAATTTGTTAATCACATGAAAGTTTGGTGCTGTAAATGTTTAAGATTTATCTAGAGGTTTAGAATATTGGTTTCAATATGATATGATAATTCGAAGGGACCATTATTAGACTTGAGGATATGTTTTGATCGTTAGTTTTAAAGTGCAAAGGTTATTGGCGTTTACCAGGGTCTTGTTTGAGTTTACTTTAAAAATTTTCATCGGTCGAAAATATATGAAATTATGCGGTGGATCCTTATTTGTATTAGAATATTATGAGATAAATGTAATTTTCTTTGGAATCAATTTAGTTTATAATTTTGGAGGTATACTTAATTTGTTAAGCGCATGAAAGTTTGGTGTTGTAAATGGGTATGATTTTGCTCGTGATTTAGAATAGTAGTTTCAACGGCATACAGTGTGTTGGAGGGACCATTTTCTTCCCCCTTTGGCATTCTTCATTGATGTTTCTTTTTTTTTTTTTTTTGGGTTGTTGTACTATGTATGAATTCGTCGGCATAGTGGTAGCATTTCTTAAAATAATGAGTCCTCTTCATATTTCTTGCAAGGGCATTGTGCAAGAAAATTTCTTCTGTTTTGTGTAGGTCATGAGTGCGCTCCCACTGTTGCTTGGAATGTAGATCATCGTGTACAAATGAAGAATATGGAAGTGCAATACGCTTTGTACTCTAAAATGTGGTATGAGAAAAATAGGTTTCTCATAGTAATTACCCTAGTTAAAATATTTCGGTATATAAATATGACTTTTAAAATTATAATAGTTAATGAGGAAAATAAAACAATATAGATAGTCATGAAACTAAGTACATTTTCCATTTGGTACACTCTTTGATGTTGTGACTGATTTATTGCATGGGTTTTATGCTAAATATGAATTTAAGTTTGGTGCTGCTGTTACATATATTTCTGCTCCCTTAACCTCTTCTTCAAGTAATGATACATCTTGGTTTCTGCTTAATTCAAGTTTAGATATGGGAAGCAGCAATGAAAGTTCACACACTGACATCTTAAGTATATGGATGTAGAATCTATTAACGGGCATGACTTAAGTAATTTTGATATATTTAAGAAGTCCTGTGCGTGAACTTACATTGCTACTTCCCATACCTAAACGTGAATTAAGCAGAAACCAAGATGTAACATTACTTGAAGAAGAGGTTAAGGGAGCAGAAGTATGTGTAACCGCGACACCAAACTTAAATTCATATTTAGCATAAAACCCATGTAATAAATCAGTCACAACATACCAAATGGAAAATGTACTTAGTTTCATGATTATCTATATTGTTTTATTTTCCTCATTAACTATTATAATTTTAAAAGTCATATTTATATACCGAAATATTTTAAATAGGGTAATGATTATGAGAAACCTATCCTTCTCCTAAGATATGTACATTTACAGAACCTGGAAAACCATAAAGACCAAATGATTATTTTTTTTTTTGAAAGGTATAAAGATCATATGATTAGCGAGTCAAAAAAGGAGACATTTTTGGGGACCTATCCTGCTACAGTTTGCGCATGTTAATGCTCCCACATTTGCTAGTTATTTATTTTCATCTCATTCCTCTTTGAAAATGCTTTATGTTATCTTGCGTTGGTGTCCTCTTAGCGTCTCGCCTCATGTCATAGTTTTTTTGCTTAACCCTATTCTCTATTAAACTATGCTTGGTGTATAGAAGGTGGCATTTGGTTTATTTTTGTGTTTTATATTTATATTTTATATGTTAAGGATTCCAAAATAAAGATACAAAAAATATTCTATTTTCTTTATTTTAAGATTTTCTTTATTTTGAGTTAAAAACGCTCAAATCGATTTTTTGTTATTTTTCATTTCATTTGTAAACCCATTTTCTATTTTTTAAAACAAATTTTGAAAACATAAGCGACCAAATTCGTTTTGAATTGTTTTCTTTATTTTTAAAAATGTAAAATAGAAAATAAACTCAAAATAGAAAGCAAAAAAGAACAACAGAAAACAAAAATAGAAAAACAAACCTAATGCCACCAAAAAATTTTAGGGGCCTATTCTGCTGCAATTGTACATGTTAATGCTATCGCTTTGCTAATTATTTACAAAGCTGTTGGGTTTTTTCGACTGAGTTTATTTTCACCTCATTGCTCTGACAGTGCTCCTTCTTGTTTTGTGTTGCATATTGGTTCTCTTAGCATCTTACCTCGTGTGTGTGTGTATTTTTTTCCCTATCCATGTTCCCTCTAAATCATGTACAGTGTGTTTCATACCTGAAAAATATCGAACCAAGCAAACCCCCACAGAATTATTAACTTAACTCTAGAGAATAATGAGGAAACCCTTTCTCAGGGAGAAAACCTCTTATTAACAATTCTCACTATCAACGGGTTACAAGAACCTACTTGAATTTTCTACGACACGAATCCTTTCACGATCTTGCTCGAATCACTCGACTAACCCTATAAGTAGGCTTTCTGCTTCGCACAGAAAGTACAAGGAGAATTCAACAAACTGTTGCGAGAAAAAGAATATGAAAACCCTCAAGAATAAAATCTCTCTTTAGCTCTTTATATTATATTCCCCAAGACCACCTATTTAATTAGGTCAGAGTCATATATATAGAGTTACATAAAGCTGCCCTAGATTGACATAATAGGAAATAATTACGGACAAAATCTTCAAAACTCGATCCTTTGAGCATCCTGCACCGTGCTTACGCCTTAGTCGAAGCCTCGAGCAGCCATCTTCCTACCTGTGAAGCTTACTATTTTGGGACCGTCATAGGGGCGAACCCGCTTGCTCCCATCGAGCAGGGGGCGAACCCGCGCGCTCTCAGCGCCCTACCTGTGAGGTCCACTGGTCGGTTTCCGTGTGTTCTATATGTGCCAGTTATGACTTCTGTTTTGTTTAGACATGTAGAAGATTTGAAATTTGGCACTTTAGGAAGCTTGTTGTCTTTAGGAAACTTGATTCTTTTAAGGGAACTTTATCTATTAGGAAACTTGATTCACTTGTATCTTCCTTTCATATTTATCTTGATTCATAGCAATCTTCTTTGATTTGATTTACCATAACAAAAACTTTACAATCTCCCCCTTGGCAATTTCATATCAAAACTTAAGTGTTTGAATTCTGTATACTTGTAACACACTCATCAAGATATCATGAGGCAATTATATAAGAAGGATAAATATGAATATAACACTCATCCAGTTTAAGTTCCCAGTACATAACATAATTCAAAAATGACTACTCCTTTTTGATATAGAAATTACAAGGCAAAGGGAATACATAATAAGAACCAAAAATACAGCCAAAAATAGATAAACAGAAAGAATGTGAAATCAGAAGAACCACTGCCACTAGGGCCGCTACCATCACCACCAAAACCACTACCGCCGACACCACCATCACCACTAAAGGGACCACCACCAAAGACAGTATATTCGTCATCCTAGAGCTCATCTTCATAGGCACCCAAATTATCAATCCGTTGGCGCAAGGACAGGAAGTTCGTGGTGCAGAGGTCAGTCAATGCCTTAATGTTGGCATCAATAGTGTTCAATCGTCCACTAAGAACCGTCTGATCGGTCCTAATGTTCTCTACCTCCCCCTTAAGACGAAGCAGGGATAGAGACATGGAATTCAGTGTGAACGGGCAGGTGCTCCTGGACATCTCGACCTCGGTAAGTGCATCGAGGGTATCATCCACAGCCTGACTAACAGACTTGCGAGCAGTGAGACAAGTAATAGATGGAAGCTGTGAGGTAAGGCCAGATTCGGGAAATACAATCTGATTGACCTGAATTATTTTGGTGACTAAGACACCAAAGGGCAATGAATCCTTGGTGCGCTTAAGTTGTTGAGATGTGAACATGAGACGGAAAATAAAAAGAGCCAAATCAAACTTAAGACCAAGAAGGATGGCATACATGACACGACCACGACGTAAGGTGACATCAGAATAGTGGGACGTGGGGCCAATGGATACAGACACAAATAAGTTGAGCATACGATGCTCGGCCTTAAGATGCCCATGTACATAAGTTTCACCTTTCTAGGGAGGCGATCCGGTAATGACACTAAAGATGTGGGTCAACTCTTCCTTGGAAGGACACCCACCATCCTGAGTGGGATAGAAGAGCGTGAGTCTCTCCTTAGCACCAGGATGCTCAATCCCAAAGATGGATGCAATGGTATCAGGGGTGACAGAAATGGGAACACGATTGACACAGGTTTTGAAGGATGCAGTTTCAAAATCAATTTCATGAACATTTATATAGAATTCTTAAACAAGTTTGACAGGCACATATGCAGAAAGATCAGTTACAGATTCCCAGCCTAACTGGGCAAATAAAGGGCGGATCTGTGGAAAATCATCAAGGATAAATTTTCGTTCAATTAACACGGGGCATTTGGAAAATAGGTTTTTAAACTCAGTTCGATTTAAGAATCTAGTTTGAGAAGAAGATGAGGAGGACTCGGTTCTAAGACGTTTCAACATGATGACAAAAAATGACCCAAATGTAACGAAAACAAAAAAAAATGCAAGAAACAAAGAACTAGGAAGCAAAACTAACAAGAGATGAACAGAAACTATCCAGTTTGCATGCATGCAGACACAGACGAAGGGAGAAAGCCGGGAGATCGTGGGAGCAGGTAGAAGAAAGTGACAGACCGTTGAAATTCTGGGCCCATATATGGCGGGGGTCGCACCCTCGCGCTCCCTACGCTCTAGCTGCAAGGTCATCGAGAAATGCCATTTTGGAGCAAAATTGTGTACAAAATTAAAATTCATAAAACAATAAAGAAGGATTCATGATTATGGAGAAATTTTTACTTCACCTATTTCCATATATGTAAATTTATCAAACACTTAACAAAAATTAAGTGAATCAACATTAATATATTCTATGTTTAATACTAAGGTTTGTGTCATGAGATGAAATTAAGCCATAAATTGAAAGAAAAAGCTTGTGTGCGTGTGAAGGTATGACTAATCAAACGTATATGCTCCCCCTCAAACAAATCATAAGATGAAAATATTAAATTTGATGTACCAAATGAATTGAGAGCAAATCCCCCCTTTTTTTTTAATATCCTTTTAGATCATGATGGCTTTCTCACGTTTATGGGTAGGTAGCTATTCCCTTAACAATCAACGAGACATTAAGGGGCTTCTCACTGGTCCAACCGACAGCCCTTTTCAAGACAGGATATAATTTTCTTTTCTTTTCTTTTCTTTTAATTACTCCTTAACATTTTTTAAACGCATCAAACGATAATTTAAGATCCGTGGATAAGAAGATGGAAAAGATATAAGTAAAATCAGTCAAGTGTTTAAGAAATCACATCAAAATTATGGCAAAGTTCACCAAAACACTTCCCTTTAATTAATGTGGAGATACTTATTGTTAATTCACATAAAATTCATTTATTAAATGATTTAATCCACATAGAATGAGATAGAAGTCGTAAAGATATTCAATTCAGAAAATGACCTCCTATCTTTTGTTTATTTATATAAGCATTAATTAAGTGCACAAATCCCCAAGGATTTCCTTGGGGATTTGAAGTGAAGAGCATTAAGGGGTTTTGTAAACAAATCGGCCAATTGATTTTCAGTCTGCATATACTCCAACGAAATAACGTTTTCCTCCGCCAAGTCTTGAATGAAATAATACCTAATGTCTATATGCTTGGTGTCATCTAGGGTGGCAGTATTACAAATAAAACCTTCAGAGTTTGCTACCCCATAGCAGTTATCAGAGGTGCGAACACCATGTAAGACTTGTTGTCCCTTCTTATTAAAAATGTTACACTCGGATTTTGAAAACTGGACAATATGGTTTGCATCACACAACTGACTAATACTTATAAGGTTTGCCTTAAGTGCTTCAACATACAAAATATTTTTTAAACATTTAAAAACTATGGACTTAATCTCACGTTTCCCTTTTACCTGTGAGGTGCTACCATCACCAAAGGTTACCATTCCCCTTTCATAAGATTCAAGTTTTGAGAAAAACGCTTTATTTCCACTTATATGTTTTGAACATCCACTGTCAAGATACCAAATGTTTGAGTTTAAGGTTTTCAAGGCCGTTTGTGAGACAAAATAGTTTAGATCAGATTTTCTAACCCATACAGCCCTGGTTTTAACAGAAATAGTTTTGACAGGAATTTTCTTACGTCTTTGGTTTTGATTAATGTCGCTTTTCTTTGACAAGTTTTTGATTCTTTCTTTTTGAGAAATTATATTCTTGTATTTTTTAAAAAGACGTGAGTTTTCAAATGACTCTTCATTAAAGTTTGAAAAAGCTAAAAATCTATTTGACACATGAACTCTAGGTTTCTGGTTTGAAAAATTCTTAACACAGTTTAAGGGTAGACCATAGAGTTTTGGACAGTGAGGCCGGATGTGTCCCTTAATTCCGCAGTGGTGACATACAGGCACAAAAGGTTGGGGTTTAGCATAATGTGTACCTTTCACCATGGAAGGAGGATACTTATGACGATTGATTTTATGGAAGTTCCTCTTTGGCGGTGCAACAGACTTTGGAGAGAAATTGGAACAATTTTAGGTTTTTGATCTTTCTTTTGTAGAACCACTGGTTGTGGGCAGCCCTTTGTGGCAGACTGGGGTGCTGAAGATGACGAAGCAGTCGTGTTTTGTTTTTCAACGTAGCCAAGGCCTGATTTATATTCATGTGCCCTTTATTTGCGCCAAATTTCTTCAAATACCTGAGTGTTGGTTTTCATCTTCACAAATATCTTTTCAACTTGCTTAATCTTTTCTTCCAATGTCTTAATGCTAGCTTAGAAGTTATTGATTGATCTCTCCAATTCTTCAATCATCTTAACTTTCTCATCAAGTTTAGATTTGAATTTTTCTGCAAGATTTGACTGAGAGATTTTGTCAGATTTAAGAATTGAAAGTTTACATGCAAGATTCTCGATCTCAGCCTTCAGTCCATCTCTTTCACTCCGCAGCTTGTTATTTCGTTTATGTTGAGCAATTCGTTGTTTCTTGAGTTCACAACATTCAGCAATTAACTGTTGTAGGCCTTCTATAGATTACCCTCAAATTCATCTGCTGAATCGTCGTCTTCATGGTTTGAAATCTCTGTATCACTATGAGATCCAGAAGGTGTCCCTAAGTTGTGGGAGGCCAGAAATACAACAAAGTTTCCTTCATTGTTTGTAGAAGCTAAGTCTGAGAACTCACCCAAGTCCGATTCTTCATCAAGAGTGGCATTCATCACTTTGCCTTGATTTTTCTTCATCTTCTTGTTTCCACAGTCTTGAGCAAAGTGACCATAGCCTTGACATTCGAAGCATTGTACCTTTTTCTTGTTGTCTTTTTCCTTCTCATACATCTTGATCTTCTTGGCTTTGTCTTGAGGTCTGAACTCCTTTTTATTTTTGTTAAAGAGATACTTTTTCTCTTTCTTGATATACGTCAAGAACTTTTTTGCTATAAGGGCAAGTTCCTTGTCAGATTCTTCTTCATCCTCTTCTTTTTCGACAGTTTTGAGGGCAATACCCTTTGACATCTTATGGGGTTTAACCATGTTAGCTTCATAGGTTTCCAAAAACCCGACTAGATCCTCAATTTTCATAGAATCGACATATCTTACTTCTTCAATTGCGGTAACTTTGGAGTCCAATGTGCGAGGAAGAGATTTTAAAACTTTACGAACCACTTTGTGCTCTGGGAGGGGTTCTCCGAGGTTGTGACATGAGTTTACAATGTGATTCAGACAAATATAAAATTCATCAAATTTTTCTTCTTCAGACATCCTTAGTCTTTCAAATTCTGAAGTGAGTTTTTGGAGTTTGGATATCTTTACCTGTTGATTCCCCTCATGCATATTTTACAGAATTACCCAAGCCTTCCTTAGAGATGCAACAGAACTCGTTCGGACTTATGGTAGCAAAGATGGAGTTAAGCGCTTTGAAATTCCATTCACCACTTTCTTGTTCTGCTTTCATCCACGTCAAAATTGGCTTGGATTCAATAAGTCCATCTACTTCATGTGTAGGTTCTTCCCATCCTTGAGCGACGGCAGTCCAAACTTTGTAATTAAGACCCAAGAGGTAGGCTTGCATACGTACCTTCCTATAGGAATAATTCGTACCATCAAACCATGGTGGTCTGGAACTTGAGCCTCCTTCACGTGGTGGATCCATGGATTCGGATAATGCACTCGATGAATTAGAGTGACCCACTCTGATACCAATTGAAAAATACCGAACCAAGCAAACACCCACAGAATTATTAACTTAACTCTAGAGAATAACGAGGCAACCCTTTCTCAGGGAGAAAACCTTTTATTAACAATTCTCACTATCAATGGGTTACAAGAACCTACTTGAATTTTCTATGAATCACTCGCACGAATCCTTTCACGATCTTGCTCGAATCACTTGATTAACCCTACAAGTAGGCTTTCTGCTTCGCACAGAAAGTACAATGAGAATTCAACAAACTGTTGCTAGAGAAGGAATATGAAAACCCTCAAGAATAAAATCTCTCTCTAGCTCTCTATATTATATTCCCCAAGACCACCTATTTAATTAAGTCAAGGTCATATATATAGAGTTACATTAAGTTGCCCTAGATTGACATAATAGGAAATAATTACAGACAAAATCTTCAAAACTCGATCCTTCGAGCATCCTACGCCGTGCTTGCACCTTAATCGAAGCCTCGAGCGGCCATCTTCCTATCTGCAGAGCTTACTGTTTTGAAACCGTCATAGGGGCGAACCCGCGTGCTCCCCACGGGCTCCCATCGAGCAAGGGGCGAACCCGCTCTCCCAGTGCCTTGCCTGCGAGGTCCACTGGTCAGTTTTCGTGTGTTCCGCATGTGCCAGCTGTGACTTCTGTTTTGTTTAAACTTGTACAAGATTTGAAGTTTGGCACTTTAGGAAACTTGTTATCCTTAGGAGACTTGATTTTTTTTAGGGAATTTTATCTTTTAGGAAACTTGATTCACTTGTATCTTCCTTTCATATTTATCTTGATTAATAGAAATCTTCTTTCTATATTTATCTTTAAGTATTTGATTTGATTTGCCATAACAAAAACTTTACAATACCTTTTTTTTATTTTTTTGATATGTGGCAGCTCCCGGTGAGGAACTGTTTCATCAGAGGATCAGTGGTCAAATACGTTCAGTTACCGCCAGATAGAGTTGACATTGAACTGCGTCATCATGCTGCGAGAAGAGAAGCTCGAGGTGGTTAAACTTTGACAGTTATAATTCACTGTATTTTATGAACATTTTTGACTTTTGGTGTAACAATTTTATGGTCTAAAAGTAGCATGCTCTTGGCATTCCAATGACCACACATTCGAAGTAGATACTTTTTCCCTGAGTTGGAAATTTATGCAGGTTTCAATTGTTAGAAATTAATGCCTTTACCAACATCCCCATTGTCAGTGCAAATTGTTTCTTCAGAGATCCCCAGGTTGAAGATAAACCCCGTTTTGCCCCTAGGGATATGTTTCTTTAGTTGGATTTCGAATTAGTTAGTAGATAACATGTTGCTCATAATTTTCATCCTGCATTTAATTTTATTTTGCTATTTTTCTGGGATAACATTTATTATAAAATATAAATAAAATTATGTAATAAATGTTATATGAATAAAAAAATTATAATTAAAATGAGGTGTTATTTTCCTTTTAATTCCATGAAATGGATTAATTTATTTGAGCATTGTTATGAATTCTTTATTGTACTGGCTAGTAATTTGTTAGACCTAGATGGTACATACCATACCAGTTCAAAAACAGTACCTTGTTTTATGCACACCATACGTTCAAAAACAGTATTTTGTTTTATGCGCACCATACCAGTTCAAAAATAATTCTTTGTTCTGTGTTTCATAATATATGATTTGTACCAGCAAGTACCGGACAATACTAGGAAATGCCGGATGATACCAAAAAATTTTAAAATTTTGATATTTTGGGTGCGTTTAGAGTGATAAAAAGTGAGATAAAAATAAACTAAAATGTGTGTTCGTAATACGTGTAATGAAATAACAAGTAGATAAGTTTCAGAGGAGGTTAGAGATAGGTTAGAGGTTTTTGGAATTAAAAAGGATGCCAAACGCACCGTTTCTAAGTTTGTTTGAAGTGATAAAAAGTGAAATAAAAAGTAGATAAGTTTCAGAGGTTTTTAGAAATTTTTAAAGTTAGTTTAGATGCCAAATGCACCTTATATTGGATTATGTTATTTTTATTGTTATCCCAAACCTTATAAATTTAAGAATGATAAATAAAATTTTTTG
>QLOD02000029.1:7508339-7524294 GCA_003260245.2 Sideroxylon spinosum | reverse complement strand
TTTTAAATAAATAATATAATTAAATTAATATGAAATATATTTTTTTAATTCTATTAAATTTTTAGAAACTAATAAAACTAAATATTTAATGAAAATAAAAAATTAAAAATTTTAAACAAAACTGTATTTCTAAACACAGTTTCAGTTTTCATTTTAGAAAAAATAAACAACAACAGAAAACAAAAAACAGAAAACAACAACAGAAAAACGACAGTACTGTCAAATGGACCCTAAATATTCATGATGTTTTCTAATATGATCATCAAAAATCGCTTACATCCTATACGCTCTTGTCTATACACATTTAATTCCTAAAATTTAAGATTCTTGAAAATATAACCATCAAAAGCATATTTTGGACAAAACATAATTCGCAAATTGATTATACAATTTTGTATACATCTCGTTAGAACTAATAGCCTATAACTGAAGCAAATCTTATATATTTAAAGCAGCTAACTTTCTTATGATTAACAAACATAAGTATACTTATGAAATTATAAACTAAACTGATTACAAAATAATTACATTTATCCCCCACAATTATTTGTTAATAAGGATTCACCATATACATATATTTAAGCCGCAAAAATCTTTGAACTCACAATATTTGTTTCCATTCATAAGTATTTTAAAAATTAAAGTAGAATAAGTTAACCAAAAGTTGTTGAGAATTCAATATATTTTCTTTTATGCCTGTCATATCAACTTTTGTCAATCTTTGTAAAATTACTTAACTTTCTAATGTGGGACAAAGAAGTTGAAAACAAAGGGGGAAAAAAAAGATTAAGTAAGAGAAAGATAAGAATTTAGTGAAGCAAGCGAATAAGAAGAAAGAGAAAAGAGCTTAAGCAAATGCAGCTGTTCAATAATATTATATATTCAAGTCTGTAAACTCTAATAATATTAAGTCTCGTAAAAGGCTAATAAATCCCTAAAATAGCTGAATATAAATAGAATCACAGATTTCAATCTCAAAAATCTTCTTACATAAAAACTACCTAAAATAATAAAATCAGAGGAAATAGATCTCTAAAATTCTATTCAAAATAAATCTTGAAATAAAATGGCTAAAATAAAATCTTAATAAAAGTAAAGTAATCTTTGGATTTGCATCATTCTCTACTGCTTAGAAAGACTCGACTAAGTCAAATTGTAAAAGCCTGTACACTTCTTCAATCGTCAGGCCACGAGCAAAACAAATGGTCAAGTTTTTCCCAGAGCTCATGTTCAAGTGGATTCACTTGCAAATTTGAAAGTATTTGGACTCAAAGTTGCAAGTTGGGTGCTGGTTCGGTGGGCTATTGGCGATGCACTGTTGTCGTGGCTTTTTGTTGACGGCTAAAAATAGTGATTAGGTGGTCATTTGGCCAACCAAAACCAATCAAGATTTACTAATTTTTTTGTATTTTTTTCTATTAAATTTTGGTACATATCATTTTTGTATCAAATCTTTATACTTTTACTACATTTGTTTGTCAATCTTTTGTCACCAAACACCCCCTAAGATTTTTTTTATCCTCAAAAATTTACTATAATACCAAATTTGATATAAGATAAGAAGCAAAGAGAGAGAGAGATGATTTAGGCAAGAGAAAGACGAAACAAGTGAAGAAGAAGCAAGCGATGAACTGTTGTCGAGGAAATTCTCTTATTTCTTGGAAGAGCAAAAAGCAGGACCTTTGTTTTGGGCGAAGTGTTACTGTTTTTTGTCGACGACTAAAAATAGTGATTGAGATTTTTATTTTTTTACTTCTTTTTTGTCATTAGGAATTTGATCTAATTTTTTTTGCTTTATTCCATCTTGTTCCAAGAGCTCACTGTTCAAGCTGATTCACCTGCATCTTTGAAAGTATAGCGAGGTGGCTGTTGGTTCAATGGGCCATCAGTTATGAACTGTTGGCGAGGGTTTTCATCGGCCGTTGAAAACAGTGATTAAGAGTTTTTTTTTTTATCATCCCTAGGAATTTGCTTCGATGTCAAATTTGATGTGGGACGAGAAGTTGAAATCAAATAAAAGAAAGATTAAGCTAGAGAAAGTGAAGAATTAAGACAGAGAAAGACGAAGCAAGGGAAGAGGAAGCAAGAGAAAAGGACTTAGGCAAATGTAACCATTCAATAATGTTAAATATTCAAATATGTGGCCCCTAATAACATCAAGCCTTTAAATTGGCTAATAAATCTATAATATAGTTGACGATAACATAAAATCATATATTAAAATCTCAGAAATTCTACTACAAATAAACTATTCAAAAAAAAAAATTGAAGGAAATAACTCTATAAAATCCTATTCAAAATAAATCCTAAAGTAAAATCTTCCATAAAATAAAATCTAAATGTTAAAGCTTGGGATTCAAAAATGATAAGCATCTCTGTCGCAGAGATTCGTGTGATATTGGAATGAATGCCACTAAACACTAAAAATTTGTGCAATTTGTTCATTCATATTCTACAACCTAGATGGAAGTTGTTAATTTTTTTGTTAAATTTTTTCTTGTTCCAACAAGTTGATTATTGTCTTGCTTTTCTTTAATTTTCCTTTTTTTGTTTGTATTTTATCCTTGCTTTGTTTTTTAAATTACCTTGAGATTTAGAACATTTGAAGCTTGACGATTGAGATTCTTAGTTCTTTTATTCTCGAATAAGTGTCTTAATTGGTGTATAAAAAAAGTTTAATTCTGTGATTTTTAAACGCTAAATATTTTATTTGGTCGAAATTTATCTATTTTCACTCTCTCTAGTTGCTAAAAAATTTGATCGACCACCTTTGAAGCTCAAAATATAGGATTAAAAAAATTATGAGTTTTTCTATCTCGTAGTGTCTCTTGAGATATTAAAATCAATTTTTCTAAACATTATACAGATTTGCATCATTCGTTCCTCCATATTCTTTTGCAACTAAGATGGAAGTTGTTAATTTTGTAGTTAGACTTTCTTTTGTTCAACATGCATTCTGCTTTGGTTTTCTTTGATATTGCCCCCTTTTTTCTTAGTTTGGCCAATTGGGACTAGCAATGGTCTTGGTAGAGTTTGCTATAATGATTTTGTAGGTCAAAAAGATATAAAATTATTTGATGAATGCTTATTTGTAATAGAATATTGGAAAATAAATGTAATTTATTTTGCAGTCAGTTTAGTTTATAATTTTGGAAATATACTTAATTTGTTAACCGCCTGAAAGTTTAGTATTGTAAATGAGTATGATTTTGCTTGAGGTTTAGAATATTAGTTTAAACGAGATGTGGTATGTTGGAGGGACCACTCTTACAGTTAAGATTATGTTGACATCATTAGTATTAGCGTGGAAAGTTAATTGGGATTAAAAATTGTTTTAGAGGAGTTTGCTATATTGAATTTTGTAACTCAAAAATATGAGATTATATCGTGGCTCCTTACTATTAAGATAATCTTGGGAGATAAATGTAATTTATTTTATAGTCAATTTGGTTTATAGTTTTGGAAGTGTACTTATGTTAGTTAACCACATGAAAGCTCGGTGTTGTAAATGTCTTTTAATTTGTTTTCAAAGTAAAGTGGTAAATAGGATGGACCGTCCTTACACTTGAGGTTATATTGAGATCATTAGTATTAGAGTGGAAGGGTAACTGGGATTAGCAGTGGTCTTTGTAAAGTTTGCTATAATGATTTTTGTTGGTCAAAAATATATGAAATTATTTGGTGTCTTCCCATTAGTAATAGAATTTTGGGAAAGAAGTGGAATTTATTTTGCAGTCAGTTTAATTTATAATTTTGGAAGCATACTTTAGTTTATTAATCACATAAAATTTTGGTGGTATAAATGTATATGATTTTGCTTTAGGTTTAGAATATTAGTTTCAACGAGAAGTAAGTTGAGGGGACCATTCTTACACTTAAGGTTATGTTGGATCATTATTATTATTATTATAGCGGAAGGGTAATTGGGATTAACAATGGTCTTGGTAGAGTTTGACACATTGATTTTTGCAGCTCAAAAAGTTATGAGATTATTTGGTGGATTCTTATTAGTAAGAGAATCTTGAGAAATAAATTAATTTATTTTGTTGTCACTTTAATTTATAGTTTTGGAAGTATACTTGATTTGTTAATCAGATGAAAGATTGGTGTTGTAAGTGGGTATGATTTTGCTCGAGTTTACAATAATAGTTTCAACGAGGTATGGTAAGTTGGAGGGACCATTCTTACACTCGAGGTTATGTTAAGATCACTAATATTAGAGTGGAAAGTTAATTGGGATTAAAAATGATCTTGGTAGAGTTTGCTACAATGATTTTTGTAGCTCAGAAAGATATGAGATTATTTTGTGGCTCCTTATTTGTAAGATATTCTTAGGAGATAAATGTAATTTATTTTGTATTCAGTTTAGTTTATAATTTTAGAATTAAACTTATGTTTGTTAACAACACGAAAGTTTGGTGCTATAAATGTGTAAGAATTTGCTTGAGGTTTAGGATATTAGTTTCTAGGTGAAGTGGTAAGTTTAAGAGATCATTCTTACACCTGAGGATATGTTCAGATAATTTGTATTACTGTGGAAGGGTAATTGGGATTAGCAATGGTGTTGGTAGAGTTTGCTACAATGATTTTTGTTGGTCAAAAAGGTATGAAATTATTTGGTGGATTCTTTTTAAGTGATCGAATCTTGGGTGATAAATATAAAATATTTTGTAGTTAGTCTAGTTCATAATTTTGGAAGCATACTTAAGTCTATTAACCACATGAAAGTTTTGTGTTGTAAATGTATCTGATTTTGCTTTAGGTTTAGAATATTAGTTTCAATGATATGTCGTAAGTTGAAGGGACCGTTCTTACACTTGAGGATATTGAGATAATTGGTATTAGAGTGGAAGGATAATTGGGATTAGCAACAGTCTTGGTAGAGTTTGCTAGAATGATTTTTGTAAGTAAAAAAGATATGAAATTAGTTGGTGGATCTATATTAATAATAGAATCTTGGGAGACAAATGTAAGTTATTTTGAAGTCAGATTAGTTTATAATTTTGGAAGTATACTTTTGTTTGTTAACCACCTGAAAGTTTAGTGTTGTGAATGTATATGCTGTTGCTCAAGATTTAGAATATTAGTTTGAACAAGATGTGGTAGCTTAAGGGGCCCATTTTTACACTTGAGGTTATATTGAGATCATTAGTATTAGGGTGGGAGGTTAATTGTGGCAAACAATGGCCTTGGTAGAATTTGACACTAATTTTTGTAGTTCAAAAAAATATGAGATTATTTGGTGGATCCTTATGGGTAAGAGAATCTTGGGAAATAAATTAATTTATTTTGCGGTCAGTTTAGTTTATAATTTTAGAATAATACTTATGTTTGTTAACCACATGAAAGTTTGGTGTTGTAAACGTATAAGAATTCGCTCGAGGTTTAAGAATATTAGTTTCAACGAGATGTGGTAAGTTGAAGGGACCATTCTTACACTTGAGGATATGTTGAGATCATTAATCTTAGAGTGGAATGGTAATTAAGATTAGTAATGCGGTGGTAGAGTTTGCTATAATCATTTTTGTAGGTAAAAATGTTATGAAATTATTTAGTGAATTCTTGTTAGTAATAGAATCTTGGACGATAAATGTAATTTATTTTGCAGTCAGTTTAGTTTATAATTTTGGAATTATGCTTAATTTGTCGACCATGTGAAAGTTTGGTGTTGTAAATGTATATCAATTTTCTTGAGGTTTAGTACATTAGTTTCAATGAGATGTGGTAGGTTGAAGGGACCTCTCTTACACTTGAGGTTATGTGAAGATCATTATTAGCATGGAAAGTTAATTGTGATTAACAGTGGTTTTGGTAGAGTTTGATGCGTTGATTTTTGCTACTCAAAAAGATATGAGATTATTTGGTAGATCCTTATTTGTAAGAGAATTTTGGAAGATAAATGTAATTTATTTTGTCTCGGTTTAATTTATAATTTTGGAAGTATACTTATGTTTGTTAACCACATGAAAGTTTAGTATTGTAAATGTCTAAGATTTTGCTCGAGGTTTTGAATATTAGTTTTAACAGGACATGGTAAGTTGAAGTAACCATTCTTACACTTGAGAATAAATTGAGATCATTATTATTAGAGTGGAAAGTGTGTTGGGATTAACAATGGTCTTGATAGAGTGTGATACATTGATTTTTGCAACTCAAAGAGATATGAGATTATTTTGTGGGTTCTTTTTAATAAGGGAATCTTGGTTGATAAATGTAATTTTTTTTTTTTTGGAGTTATTTTTGTTTATAATTTTTGAAGTATATTTATGTTTGTTAACCACATTAAAGTTTTGCATTGTAAATGTCTAAGATTTTGCTCGAGGTTTAGTATATTAGTTTCAACGAGATGTGGTAAGTTGAAGGGACCGTTCATACACTTGAGGATATGTTGAGATCGTTAGTATTATAGTAGGAAGTTAATTGGGATTAACAACCGTCTTGGTAGAGTTAGAGACACTGATTTTTGTAGCTCAAAAAGATATGAGATTATTTTGTGGATTCCTATTTGTATGAGAATCTTGGGAGATGGATATAATTTATTTTGGGAGATGAATGTAATTTGGGAGTATACTTATGTTTGTTAACCATAAGAAAGTTTGGGGTTGTAAATGTGTATCATTTTGCTCGAGGTCTACAATTGTGGTTTTAACGAGATGTGATAAATTGGAGGGACCATTCTTAAGCTTGAGGATATTTTGAGACCATTACTATTAGAGTGGAAACTTAGTTGGGATTTACAATGGTCTTGGTAGATTTTGATAGATTGATGTTTGCTACTTAAAAATTTATGAGATTATTTGGTGTATCCTTACTAGATAAAGAATCTTGCGAGATACATGTAATTCATTATGTCATTAGTTTAGTTTAATATTTTGGAAGTATTTTTTTAATTTGTTAAGCACATGAAAGTTTGGTGTTGTAAATTAGTAGAATATTTGTTTCAAGGATATGTTGTGGGAGCCATTCTTACACTTGCGAGGATTTTATGAGGTCATTCGTATTAGAGTCGAAATTTAATTGGGATTAACAATGGTCTGGGAGGAGTTTGATACATTGATTTTTGCACCTCAATAAGATATGCGATTATGTGGTGCATTCATATTAGTGACCAAAATTTTGGGAGATAAATGTAATTTTTTTATAGTCTGTTTAGTTTATTTTTGTTGAAATATATTGTTGGTCAACCACATGGAAGTTTGGTGTTGTGCATATGTATCATTTTGCTCGACGTTTAGAATATTATTTTAATGAGATTTGGCAAGTTAAGAGGCCGATTCTTACAGTTGAAGATATGTTGAGCTTAGTATGAAAGGAAATATGAATTAACAATGGTCTTGGTTGAGTTTGTTATTATGATTTTATAAGTCAAAAGGGTAAGGAATTATATAATGGATTCTTATGAGCAATAAAATCTTAAGAGATAAATGTAATTTATTTTGGAGTCTGTTTAGTCTACAATTTTGGAAGTAGACTTATGTTTTGTTAACCACATGAAAGTTTGGATCCATGAATGTTTAAGATTTATCTCGAGTTTTAGAATATTGATTTCAACGTGATATGGTAATTCGAAGGGAACATTCTTCGACTTGAGGATATGTTGTGATCGTTAGTTTTAGAGTGCAATGGTTATTGGGGTTAACCATGGTCTTGTTTAAGTTTCCCTCAAGAATTTTCATCGGTCGAAAATATATGAAATTATGTGGTGGATCCTTATTTGTATGAGAATGTTATGAGATAAATGTGATTTATTTTGGAATCAATTTAGTTTATAATTTTGGAGGTGTACTTAATTTGTTAAGCGTATGAAAGTTTGGTGTTATAAATGGGTATGATTTTGCTCGTAGTTCAGAATAGTAGTTTCAACGACATATGGTGTGTTGAAGGGACCATTATTAAGCTCGAGGTTATGTTGAGATCATTAGTATTGGAGTGGAAAGTTAGTAAGATTAACAAGGGTCTTTTTAAAGTTTGATAGACGGATTTTTGCAAGTCCAAAAGATAAAAGATTACTTCGTGGGGCCTCATTTGTTAGGGAATCGTGGTATATAAATATAACCTCTTTTGTAGTTAGTTTAGCTTAGAATTTTGGAAGTAGACTTATGTTTGTTAACCACATGAAAGTTTAGTGCTGTAAATGTTTAAGATTTATCTCGAGGTTTAGAATATTGGTTGCAACGTGATATGATTTTGACTTGAGGATATGTTGTGATCGTTAGTTTTAGAGTGCAAAGGTTATTGGGGTTAACTCTGGTGTTGTTCGAGTTTCCTCCAAGGATTTTCGTCGGTCGAAAATATATGAAATTATGTGGTTGATCTTTATTTGTAACAAAATCTTATGAGATAAATGTAATTTACTTTGCAATCAATTTAGTTTATACTTTTAGAGGTGTACTTAATTTGTTAACCACATGAAAGTTTGGTGTTGTAAATGGGTATGACTTTGCTCGAGGTTTGGAGTAGTTGTTTCAATGAGATGTGGTATATTGGAGGGACCCTTCTTACAGTTGTGGTTATGTTGATATCGTTAGTGTTCGAGTGGAAAATTAATTGGGATTGACAAAGTTCTTAGTAAAGTTTGATAGATGGATTTTTTCAAGTCAAAAAGATATGAGATTATTTGGTGGGTCCCCCTTATTTAGAAAATCGTGGGAGGCAAATACAATTTATTTTGTAATCAGTTTAGTTTAGAATTTTGGAAGTAGACTTATGTTTGTTAACCACATGAAAGTTTGGTGCTCTAAATGTATAAGATTTATCTTGAGGTTTAGAATATTGGTTTCAACGTGATATGGTAATTCGTAGGGACCATTCTTAAACTTGAGGACACGTTGTGATCGTTAGTTTTAGAGTGCAAAAGTTATTGGGGTTAACCACGGAGTTGTTTGAGTTTCGCCTAAGGATTTTCGTCGGTTGAAAAGATATGAAATTATGTGGTTGATCCTTATTAGTAACAGAATCTTATGTGATAAATGTAATTTACTTTGGAATTAACAGTGGTGTTGATTGAGTTTGCTATAATGATTTTTATAGGTCAAAAGGGTAAGTAATTCTATAATAGATTCTGATGAGCAATAAAATCTTAGGAGATAAATTTAATTTATTTTGGAGTCAGTTTAGTTTACAATTTTGGATGTAGATTTATGTTTGTTAAGCGCATGACAGTTTGGTGTTGGAAATGTATAAGATTTATCTCGAGGTTTAGAATATTTGTTGCAACGTGATATGGTAATTTGAAGGGACCATTCTTAGACTTGAGTATATGTTGTGATCGTTAGTTTTAAAGTGCAAAGGTTATTGGGGTTAACCATGGTGTTGTTTGAGTTTCCTACAAGAATTTTCGTCGGTCGAAAATATATGAAATTATGTGGTGGATCTTTATTTGCATGAGAATTTTATGAGATAAATGTCATTTTTGAGGTGTACATAATTTGTTAAGCGCATGAAAGTTTGGTGTTGTAAATGGGTAGGATTTTGCTCGTGGTTTAGAATAGTAGTTTCAACGACATATGGTGTGTTGGATGGACCATTGTTAAACCCGAGGTTATGCTGAGATCATTATTATTGGAGTGGAAAGTTAACTTGGATTAACAAAAGTCTTGGTAAAGTTTCATAGATGGATTTTTGCAAGTCAAAAACATAAGAGATTATTTTGTGGGGCCTCATTTGTTAGAGAATCATGGGATATGAATATAATTTATTTTGTAGTCAGTTTGGTTTACTATTTTGGAAGTAGACTTATTGTATAAGATTTATCTCAAGGTTTAGAATATTTGTTGCAACGTGATATGGTAATTTAAAGGGACTATTCTTAGACTTGAGGATATGTTGTGATCGTTAGTTTCAGAGTGCAAAAGTTATTGGGGTTAACCATGGTCTTGTTGAAGTTTCGTATCAGTATTTTCGTCGGTTGAAAATATATGAAATTATGTGGTGGATCTTTATTTGTATGAGAATCTCATGTGATAAATGTAATTTACTTTGGAATCAATTTAGCGTACAATTTTTGAGGTGTACGTAATTTGTTAAGCGCATGGAAGTTTGGTGTTTTTAATGGGTATGATTTTGCTCGTGGTTTAGAATAGTTGTTTCAACGACATATGGTGTGTTGGAGGGACCATTCTTAAACTCGAGGTTATGGTGAGATCATTAGTATTGGAGTAGAAAGTTAACTGGGATCAACAAAGGTCTCTGTAAAGTTTGATAGACGGATTTTTGCAAGTCAAAAGGATAAGAGATTATTTCATGGGGCCTCATTTGTTAGAAAATCATGGGATATAAATATAATATTTTTTGGAATCATTTTAGTTTAGAATTTTGGAAGTAGACTTATGTTTATTAACCACATGATAGTTTGGTTCTTTAAATGTTTAAGATTTATCTCGAGGTTTAGAATATCGGTTGCAACGTGCTACGGTAATTCAAGGGGACCGTTATTCGACTTGAGGATATGTTGTGATCGTTAATTTTCGAGTGCAAAGGTTATTGAGGTTAACCATGGTGTTGTTTAAGTTTGCTCCAAGGATTTTCGTCGATCGAAAATATATGAAATTATGTGGTTGATCATTTCTAGTAACATAATTTTATGTGATAAATATAATTTACTTTGCAATCAATTTAGTTTACACTTTTGGTAGTGTACTCAATTTGTTAAGCACATGAAAGTTTGGTGTTGTAAAAAGATATAATTTTGCTCGAGATTTGGAATAGTTGTTTCAACGAGTTGCGGTGAGTTAGAGAGACCATTCTTATTGTTGTGGTTATGTTGATGTCGTTAGTATTGGAGTGGAAAGTTAACTGGGATTAATAAAGTTCTTGGTAAAGTTTGACAGAGGGATTTTTGCAAATCAAAAAGATATGAGATTATTTGGTGGGTCTTCCTTATTTAGAAAATTGTGGGAGATAAATATAATTTATTTTGTAATCAGTTTAGTTTATAATTTTTGAAGTTTCTTTACATTTGTTGGCCACATGAAAGCTTGCGGTTTTAAATGTATAAGATTTTGCACGGGATTTAGAATATTAGTTTCAAGGATGTGTGGACCAGTGAAAATACTTATCCCTATCTTATGTCCCTAACTTTTCATTTCATCTTCTATATACTTAATAACTCAACAATCACTCTCCTAAAACATTTAGTCATTTAATCTCAATGCAAATTTACAACATCATCTAAATTTCATTTTCTTCTATAAACATTTTAACCTCAAAAGCATCTTATTTCTCTCTTTTTAGATTCCAGCACAACTCCTTCCTTCTCCTTTTTTGTATTCAAACAGACCTATGGATATCTTTATTGTTTTTTATTCTGTATACTAAATAACTCAACAGTTAGTCTTTTAATACATTTAAACATTAAAATCCAATGCATATTTAAAGTATTATCTAAATTTCATTTTCTTCCTCGACCATTTTTATCACAGAAGTATCTTATTTTCATCCTTTAGGTTCCACCATAAATCACTAATCTTCCTTTCTCTTATTCTCGCGGACCTATAGATATCTTTATCTCTATTTTGTATCCCTAACTTCATGTTGTCTTATATGTACCTAACAACTCAAAAATTACTCCCTTAAAACATCTACTCATTTAATCACAATGCATATTTACAACATCGTCCGAATTTCATTTTCTTCCATAAGCATTTTAACCTCAAAAGTATCTTATTTTTCTCCTTTCAGATTCCACCATAACTCTTTCATTTTCCTTTCTCGTATCCAAGCGGACCTATGGATATCTTTCTCACATCATTTTCTCGTCTATATATCGAATAACTCAACAATGACTCTTTTAATACATCTAAACATCTAATTCTAATGCATATTTTGCAGTATCATCGAAATTTCATTTTCTTGCTTGAGCATTTTCATCTCAAAAACATCTTATTCTACTCCTTTTAAGTTCCGCGACAAGTCCTTGCTTTCCTTTCTCTTATTCTAGCAAACATAATGATATCTTTTTTCCCTATCATTTGTTTCTCATAATTTTTTTTCAAGTTCTCTTAGGTCTCCCTCTCCCTCTCTTACACCTAGTAATCTCTATTCTTTCACACCTTTTAACTGTGAAAGCATGGAGATTGACAGTAGTAGGAGACGGAGAGAGAGACATAAGAGAAATTGGAAAGAAACTATTAGATATAACCTTGTCTCTATAAATCTAAGAGAGGACATAGCCCTAAACAGATTTTATTGGCGTCTTCAAATCTATATAGCCGACCCCACCTAGTGAGAAAAAAAACTTAGTTTGGTTTGATTTGGTTTGTTTTGTTTCTAACTCGTCATTTTCTCTTCTATATACCTAATAACTGAAATTCACTCCTTCAATATATCTAGATATTTATTTCCGATGCACATTTACAATATCATCTAAATTTCATTTTCATACTTGACTGTTTTGACCACAAAAACATCATGTTTTTCTGTTGTTAGGTTCCACCACAAGTTCTTACTATACCTTTCTATTATTCTAGCAAACCTATGGATATCACTCTTATTACCTTTTGTCTCTACCCTGTCATCTTCTCCTCTATATACCGAATAACTCAACAATCACTCCTTTAATACATCTAGCTATTCAATTCCAATGCATATTTGTAATATCATCTAAACTTTATTTTCTTCCAAGAGCATTACAACCTAAAAAGCATCTTATTTTTTTGTCCATTTAGGTCCCGCCACAAGTCCTTATTTTTCCTTTCTCCTATTTTAACAGACCTATGGATATCTTTCTCCCTACCTTACATCCCTAACTTATTATTTTCTCTTCTATATTCTTAATAACTCAACAGTCACTCATTACACATCTAGCCATTTAATTCCAATGCATATTCGCAATATCGTCTAAATTTTATTTTTCGTTCTTGAGCATTTTAACCTAAAAAGCATCCTATTTTTCTCCTTTAGGTTCCACCACAACTCCTTACTTTTCTTTTCTCTTATTCAAGCTAACTTATGGATATCCTTCTCCCTATCTTTTGTCCTTAATTTGTCATTTTCTCTTCTATATATCAAATAACTCAACAGTCACTCCTTTAATATATCTAGCCATTTAATTCTAATGCATATTTGCAATATCATCTAAATTTAATTTTTCTTTCTTGCATTTTAACCTCAAAAGCATTTTATTTTTCTAATTTTAGGTTCCACCACAAGTCTTTGTTTTTCCTCTCTCTTATTCTAATGGACCTATCTATATCTTTCTCCCTATTTTTTATCCCTAACTTGTCATTTTCTCTTTTATATACCTAATAACTGAAAGTCACTCCTTTAATACATCTAGCCATTTAAGTCCAATGCATATTTGTAATATTATCTAAATTTCATCTTATTACTTGAGCATTTTAACCACAAAAGCATATTATTTTTCTCCTTTTCCACCATATGTCTTTGTTTTTCCTTTCTCTTATTCTACCAAACCTATGAATTTGTTTCTCCCCATCTTTTGCCCCTAACTTATCATTTTATCTTTTATATACCAAATAACTAAACAATCACTCCTTTAATACATTTAGTCATTTAACTCCAAAGCATATTAGTAGCATCATTTAAATTTCATTTTCTTTATTGTGCATTTCAACCTCAATAGCATCTTAATTTTCTCCTTTTTGGTTTCACGACAACTCCTTGCTTTTCCTTTCACTTGTTCTAGCGAATATATGGATATTTCTCTCTCAATCTTTTGTCAGTAACTTATCATTTTGTCTTCTCTATATCTAATAATTTAACAGTCACTTTTCTAACACATCTATCCATTTAATTCCAACGTATATTTGCATCATCTAAAGTTCAATTTCTTCTTCAAGCATTTAACCTCAAAAGTTGCTTATTTTTCTTCTTTTAGATTCAACCACTTAGTTCTTGATAGTGAATTTCGTCTATTTCTTGTCTTCCATTTCTTAATATAAACATTTAATACTACTAATATATATTTTATAGTTAGACTATCACTAGGTAATAACTAACAATTTGTACATGAAACACGATCAATCTTTCTATTAACGAAAAAATATATTTGACTATTATTATATCATCTTTTAAAAGTATTACTAATTGTCTCTATCTTTAAAACAAGTTTTTGTTGTTACTACATCATATACAATATCAAAATCCAATATTGATTTATCTCCCTCGTTTCTATCTTCAAATCCATAATTTCTGTGCACTATCTCAAACCCTTCATTGTTTCTTCCGACAAGCCCATTCAAATCTATTCTTATTTCCTCATTCAGTATATCTGGAACAAGTCAAAAAGTGATAATGGCTACTACTCATACCCCCATTTTTCTCTTCTCTCTTTGGGGGGATAAGAAGCAATAATGACATTAATTGCCTTCTCTCTTGCTACAAGTTCTATAAATATTATTCTATCTATCATCCTTTTAACACTAATCACTTCTTTAGGATCCCTTTTGATAATGATCCCCCTGAATTACTAATTTCGTCTTTCTTCAAGTATCAAAATTTAAAACCAATACTTTCAATTTCTTCGGATTTTTATCCATCTAGTTTCTTGTAGGCAAGTTATACACTCTTTTTCTAGTCAAAGTACCTATTAATTCTCTTACGCTTCATTTGGTTTGTTTCTCTATTGTTTATTTTCTGTTTCCTGTTTTGAGCTCATATTCCATTTCACACTTTTGACAACAAGAAAAACAACTCAAGAGTAATTGGTCACTTGCGATTTTAAAATTTATTTGAGAAAGCAGAAAATGCATTTACACATAAAATGAAAAAATGATCAAAAAATTGTTTTAAGTACTTTTAATCCAAAATAAAAAAAAATTCTAAAAATAAAGAAAACAAATCTTTTTCGTTTCCTTATTTTGGAATTTTTAAAGTAAAAAAACACATAAAACAAACAAACCAACCAATTGCCATCATAGTTTTCTTATTAATGAGCTTATATTCTAAGTTCTTTTACATAGTCACACTTACGTACCAAAACAAAGAGGAGCAAGAAGAAGATGATGTCGTCATCATCATTCACTCGCTTAACAAATTGAAATGGAAATATTTTAGAATTGGGGATTGTAAAAATCAGCTTAACGAAGCTCTCCGGTCCAATCCATTACTTCTTTGGCCGACTCAAAAACCTAGGCTACCTCAACTTGTCCTTCAACAACCTCACCAGTTCAACGATAAAATTGATAAAATCTGAATACGTAGTTAACTTAACTAATGATCAACTAGTCTATGATGGACAAATCTATAATTGTTGAAACTAGGTACATTAATTGACAAAGTTGATTAAATCTAAGGGACATTTTTTTCTTTTTCGGTACAACAATTTCAAAAGCGTTCTCTTTAGAAAAATGTTAAATTCCATTACCATGGTTATCCCTACAATTAACATAAATTGTTGACACGTATCCATGATGAGTTGGATCCCACATGATCTCCTCCTTAAAATGGCGTAAGAATGTTAGAATTTAAATCCGAGGGAACGGATTTTTAGATCCATTTCAATAGATTTATGTTAGAATTTTTGGCTGGCTGTTGAAAAGTTTTTGGGATCTATAGAAAAGCTATTGTGGTTTATGTAAATGTAGATATATATTTATATAGAAATTTATAAAATTTTTTCAAAATACGATTATTGTCATGGGGGTTACTGCTTTTAAGATTCTACTAGTTTTTTCACTATAACAAAGCAACAGGCGGCTGTATACCCTAAGGATATGATTGGAATGAGAGAATTTGTTGAATGAAATGTAGAGGGTGGGAAGCATAAAAGAATAAATAAGGAAAAGGGAAAGAAAAATAAAATCATAAATACAAATGGATTAAAAAATATAATAAATAAAAAGAACTTATCAGTATGCGACATATATTTTTCGTGATATTTGTCATCACAATTTAAACTTTGGGCAAAATCTTAATCGAAAAATAGCCTAAATGCGTTTCAATCCCTTACTAATCTAAGATGTAAAAAACAAAAAGCTAAAACTAAAAAATTTCT
>QLOD02000029.1:7297020-7309696 GCA_003260245.2 Sideroxylon spinosum | reverse complement strand
TTTTTCAATCCGGCCTCTTCGATTTTTCATGTTTGGCACATTTCCTTGAAATGATCAAAACTGTATCAACCTCAATTTGCATACTTGGTTTTAAAAAGCTAGTCCTTAACTATTAAATCAATCTAATAGAAAGAATAGTTTTAGTTTGGTTGGATTTTAAGTGATGCTTTGGGCTTAGAAAATAAAAGTGTAAATTACATTAACTATCCTAATGTTCAATAAAAATATATAAAAAATTTCTTATGGTTTCTAAAATTGTACTTACTATTTTTATTTTTAAAATTTTCATTACAAATTTCTGCTGAACTTAATGTGCTATTGATTAGGAGGACAAATGTCCGGATCAAATCAAAATGTTGTAAATAAGAACTATTGACTATTCAATTAAAAAATAAATCAAATATCTCACCCTTAAAAACTACATTAAATGATACTATCAATTTATTGGGATACCTCGATACAAATCCAGTTATTTTAAGATTTCCTAAGTCCCAATTGATAATTTACATGTACAATTACATAATCTGATAAAATATTATCGTATACTTTAAGATTGTGATATGTAAGTTTTAAACGGTTATTAAGTATTTCAAAAGCTCATATCATGAATAATCTAACCATTAAAATAGTTTAGAATCATGAATAAAACTTATCTAATCCCTGATAATCAACTAAGTATGAGTGACAACTGATTAGGAGAATCAAATCAAATTAAAAAAAATGTTATATTATCTAAAAAGAAATGATAATAAGTATAATTTTAAAAATTATAAAATTATTTTATAAATTTTAATCAAATCTTAAAAATAATAATTATAATTTGCCAAAAATAAAAATAGCATATCAATTTTGGGTTATGTGTAGACCCAATCCCACCCATGGTGGATCCCTGTATAAGATTATAAATGACGTGAGAGCTTCTCTCATTTTTTTCCAATTAACTTTTTTGCTGAAGCTTTTTAATTGCACTGAAAGGCTAGGGTTAGTAACGTTGTTGGACAGTATAGCGTGAAAATGTTGTAGCTCTTTCCTTTCAAAATTGGAATGTTACTATTTTGTAGAATCACTCGAGTAAAATTATATTCGGCGCCAAAAACAGGAATGGATCATATTATCATATTTAGCTGCACTTCATCATTATTTTGTCTTTATATATACATACATACATATATATATATATATATATTGGATGGGGCCTTTTGGAGCTAGATTTATAAAAAGTGTTAAAATTTTACACCTACCAGAGAAGACCAGAGAAAACAATTACTTTTGCAAAATATTGATAGGTCGACAAAATCATATTCAAGTTTAACCGAAGTTGTAGCCAAACAGGGCACGGAAAACTTTAAATAAATAAATAAATAATGGCTGTAAATAATATACTCTCTTTTTTGTAAGCGTGGAAAAGTTAAATGTTAAAGTTTGTATAAAACTGCTACAAACATTTATCAGATATCACTATTATTTGTATCAATCACATTTTAGTACAAACGTTTTGAAATGTAATATATTAAGGTTTTAATACACTTAATTTGACGGTTTAAAAAAAATATAATTATATGATATTTTTTATTAAAAAATAATAATAAATAGTGATTCAATAACATATCATGTAACAATAACAAGTGAGTTTAAACCGTAAAGAAAAGATAGTGTGTAAAGAACAGTATCAAATAAAGTATACTTAATTTCATAAATATCAATACTATTTCATTTTTCTTAATTATTATTATATATATATATATATATCTCAAAATGAGCCATTTTTATATACAAAATATTTTAATAGTATGATAAGCTTATTCTTAGCATGCTATATTCTCATTTTCATTCTATGTATTGAAACGATTCATAGTTCAAATAACATTAATTTTGAAAACCAACCACACGAGTGGCTACCTGGTGGTGGTAGTTAATTTTATGACCTAAATTTTTATGCGATAGTCAGTTAAAAAAATGCCATCTATACATATATGTTTGGGGGTCAAAACAAATTAGGCTATAGACCAATCTCTCCAAAATTTAAATATTTTTATTAATTTATATATATATTAAATGGTATAAAATAAAATAATATACATATTTCTATTATATATATCTATATATAAAATATAACTTGTTTGGGTTTGTTTCAAGAGTATTTGGCCAATAGTTACTACTTAATAAGAAAATTAACCTAACAGCGGGGTTATTGGTATAGAAAGCCCAAACAATGAGGAGTCTCCCTACCTATTTTTTAAACTAATTGAAATCAGATATACAAAAGGCAAAACTACATAGGATTTAGGTAACATTTACCCATAATATATAAAGAGCTCTTTTATAAATTGCGTAACTTTTTCTTCTTTTAGTTTTTTATTTTCTTCATATTAAAATTGATAATTTCTATTTGAAAATATAAATTAGAATAATATTGAGCAGGATGCAATGTTCAAGAAACAATCAAATTGGTACCAATGTGAGAAATTAAGTTTTATGTGCAAGGCCATTCATTTAGTACATCTATTGTGGCATTATAACGGAATTGAGGAGTACACGTGAGAACTTGAAGCGGTGATGTGATTGAAGTATCCATTCATGTTAATGGATTAAGATATGTAATTTAAATTTCGAGGATATATAAAATTTCTATAAAGAGAAGAGAATGTAATACCCAGTATTTAATTTTGTTTATTTATTTGAATTTTAGGTCATTTTAAATATTTGAACCTGAGGTTTGGTCGAAGTTATTGGATTTACTTTATTATCATGGATTGGGTTTAGATTGAAGTTGTTATTGGGCTTGAAGTTGGACTTGGGGCTTAACCCTTCTTCCTTTTTCTCATTTTCCTTTTTTTCTTTTTTCTTTTTTTCTTTTTTTCCCTACAATCACTGATCAATGTCGAGGAAGAAAAGAGAGAGATGAGAGAGAAAGAAAAAAAAGAAAGTAAAATTGGAAGCCTGGAGTTGATGGATTTGGATATTCTTGACATCATGGTTGTGGTGGCGTTGATTTGCTGTGGTTTGCCTTGAGGTAAGATATACGAGTTATTGAAGTTTTGAAGGTTCGAAGATTTCTTCGTCTTTTCTTATAATTTTCTTTAAATTTGAGGTATGTGGAGCAAACTTGTATTTATATTATGATTGTTTTTTTACATTTTTGGAGCATATTTATAAGTATATTGTTGATTTTTGGGTTCAATATGAGATTTTGCATATGTGTCATATATATGTATATGTATTCATATATCAAGTTGAATATTGGTCGTCTCTGAGATTTGCTAAATAAATTTGATATTTGTTAAGTTGTGGTTGGTTGTGGTCTGATTTCGACTCGAATTATCTGGATTTGGGACTAAAATGGTTAGCTATAGTTAGTTCAAACTCAAATCTGGGATATAAATGCTAGGGTATAAAAGTGAGCTTCTCGCAAGGCTAGTGACTAGAGAGTTTTCTCTCGATATTTTTTTCGCGATTTGGAGTGGACTTCAAGCAAACTTCCCGCATAACTTGATTGTCTCAGGGAGCTTTTTGTATCTTCTTGTGTCTACTAGTGGGTTTTCAAAGAAATTTCCAAAGACATCCAATGGGTGCTAACACCCTTCCTGTAACAAAGTTTGACTATTTCTTTTCATAAGTTGTTCAATCCACTTGGATAATATGTTTGTACCATGGATACTTAGTATAATTATATTTTTCCTGAAATTATGAAATGTATTTTTGAATGATTGATGATAGCATCCTTTTGTGATAGTGTTGAGATTTTAATAGGGATTATAAATGATTAAGCATATCATGTGTATAAGGTTAGACTGGTACTATTTAGATATATTGTTATTGTTGATTTGGCCGAAAATGCTACATGATTATTGCTGACATATTGGGGCATGGTCATATATGTAGACAAGATCTATTATTTTACGAAAATTATAAAATAAACTTTTTATAAGGTATAGGATGATTTCGAATTGATATATATGATTAGAGATTAGTCATTGCAGTTGAGATGTTAATATAGAGATTATTATGATGGGATTTCTTTAGGCTGTAGCTAAACTTTATTATCAATAGATGTCTAATTAATGGTGTAACACAGTTTCCTAACAGAAAAGTCAGAAGATGTAATATAATTGCTCTGAGTCTAACACCAGTGGGGCATAATACGATTTTACACTAGTAATATATTTTACACTAGAATATATTAAGATAAAGAGTAAAATACAAAAAGCACCCTACATTTCACACTTAGTGTTACTTTAATCTTACACGTTTCAATTGTGATAGTCAAACCCCTATAGTTTCGGTCAAGTAATATTCCAGTCCTTCCGTTATGAACCGTTAAAAATCAACCATTAAAGTTAGGGTAAATATGTAATTTTGCATCATTCTTTCCTAATTAACATAAATTGATCATCTTATAATCTTTGCAAACCCACGTCTCTACAAATCTAATTTTATAATGAAGAAAAAAGCTATCTTTATTTTGTCTGTTAATCACGATATCGCCAAAGAAGTTCTCATCGAAGTGGCCAAAACTCAAGAATCACGATATGCGATCAACTGATTCAAGCGATTTCTCGTTTAGCTCCTGTTTCTTTTCTTTAATCATTCATTTGGAAAAATTTTGAACTTTATTCACCTCAATTCAAGTTTCTTTTCTGATCCAACATTGAGAAGTCACCTAATTTTTCAAAATTAATGATGAACATAATCAAACCTCTAGCAGTTGATTCATATCATATTTTCAAAAGCATGTGAGAATTTTCTGGCAGAAGATGGGGTGACAAATACCTAGGGTCATATCTGAAAGTAATTCTACATATGTTATTGAAGGTGGGCCATTAAAGAATGTCTAAAAGATCGAGTATAGCTCTGCTCACGGCGATGACTGAGAGGATTGGAATGAGATGGTAGAGGAGCTTAGTGTCCGGACGATCTTAATCGATGAATTTGTGAAGGGTTTTGGTGTTAAATTTGTGGCTTACAACATGATGACAAAACTCCTCATTATATACGAACACTCTAGGTTTCAAATTTCGCAAGTGAAAATTGCAAAACTAGTGGGACCATGTCCATCAGAACCCCGATCCAATTGATCAAACCCCTTTCTAAAATCAATAGTTACATTTTTCATCTTTAAGTTGGTTTTCCTTCTTTCTTTCTGAGTTATCCAAAAATAACAGTTAAATTTTTTATTTTTTATTTTTTATTTTCCTTTGTAAGAATTGGGCTCTAAGCCTCTTTTCATTCTTACCTTCATTTCTTTTTGCTCTGTTTTTCGGGTTTCTTAGGTTTTCAAATTGTAGAATAGAGTTAAGATGATTAATTTGTTTTAATTGGGGAAGAAGGATGTGAAATTACATATTTACCTTCATTTTAATGGTTGATTTTTAACGATTGGTGATGGAAGGAGCAGATTGCTATTCAATTGAAACTGTAGGGATTTGAGTATTACAATTGAAATGCGTTGGATTAAATGATATCAAGTGTAAATTATAAGGGTGATGTTTATACTTTTCTCTAAGATAAACATTTGCTATGAACATAAATGGCATGATTGGTGATCTCGTGTGCATTACTAAGCATCACTTGACCCAGGTGAAGGTTGGGATAAATCGAGATTAGAGAATGTATTGAATTATATTAAGATTGTTGTGAATTATATAATGTACTTGAGTCATATAGACTCGTGCACACTTGTATGTACAATTCTACCTACTGGGCATATCCCTCATTAATTAATTTTGTGAAAAATAATATATTATTCTCCAATCTAGTACGGAAGTTGGGTATCGTACTCTTGCTCATATTATTTCTGAGCTCATTTGGTTTCAAAGGACCTTTACTAAGATAATTGTTTTCTTCACCAATAACACCATTTTTCATTGTGATTCAAATGACTATGTTAACCTCATAAGATATATTATCAACTCTAAAAGTACGCAAAGTCAATTAATTATGCGTTTGTAATCGTGCATATGGAAACATAGGTATAGTTTAAGATGAAAAAAAAAAAAAACTAACTTTTTTGTAGCTGGCTACTAGCTAGTTGCTAAAAAGTTAGTTTTTATTATTTGGGAATAAAAAAAAATTAACTTTTCAGTAGCTAACTTTTTAATTTTTTATTAATTTAACATTTTTGGCCCTTGAAGGTTTAAAAGAAGATTAAAATATAAGAGGGTAACCTCGGCAATTTTAGAAAAAATCAAAAAGCTAGTAGTTAATAACTGAGCTACCAACTACAAAATGTCAAATGGTGCTATATTTACATGAACTCAGCTTGTTTAATTATAATCATGTTAAAAACAGATCGATCTATTTGTGCAATTCAAATCACTCACAAAAATACATAACTTTCATAAGACATTTAACACGTTAACTCATAAAATACATAATCAACTCTAAAAATACACCAAACTAGTTAATTATATGTTTGTAATCGTGCATAGATAAACAAATTTACATAAACTCAACTTGTTTGTATTTATATCAAAAACAAATTGATATATTTATAGGCTGAACTTATTATATGATGGATATTTTTAGACTTGATTTATATTGGGCCCATTTAAGTTTATCTTTTTTTTTTTTTTCCCTTTAAGTTTGAGGAAATTTTCATATTTGTTTTAAATATCTAGATTTAGGTTAAGATGACTATGTTGGCTTGGTCAAAATTCTAAAAATTGTATTTTATATATTTTATGTATTTATAAATTATTTAATTTATATTTATGCTGTTCAAATCACCCACAAAAATACATAATTTTCACAACACGTTTAATATTTTAACTCGTAAAAATACATAATCAATTCTAAAAGTACACGAAACCAGTTAATTATTTGATTGTAATCATGCATGGATAAACATATTTACATAAACTCAACTTCTTTATATTTATATCAAAACTAAATTGATATATTTATAACTTGGACTCATTATATGGTGGATATTTTTAGGTTCGATTTATATTGGGCTCATTTAAGTTTATCTGTTTTTTTTTCACTTTAAATTTGAGAAAATTTCCATACTTGTTTTAAATATCTAGATTTTGGTTGAGATTAACTACGCTGGCTTGGCCAAAATTTAAAAAAATATATTTTATGTATTTATGAAATATTTTATTTATAGTTTTATAAAAAATTAAAGTTTTACATCAAAATTCGTTCAATATTAAATGACTAAATTTAACAATTTTTAATTTTTATTTAACAGTATAATTTAAATTTTTTAAAAAATAAATGACTACATAAACGAACTTAAAAATTAACCTAATTCTGTAATTTTTTTTTAAATCCAACCATGCATTATTTGTAACAGGTGGGTTAAAAAATAAAATATTTCAAACTCAGTCAACTCGCCCTTTGTCTGGCCCCACTTTTACAAAGGTAAATAAGGAGGGCTACGACGCCCATAGTTGAAAGGTTATTTGGCTAATCAAAAATTATTAATTTTTAATGATTTTTTTATATTTTTTTATAAAATTTTGTTATAGATCATTTTTATATCAAATTTTTATATTTTGTCTTTATCAATTTTAACCAACCAAACCCCTAAATCTTAAATTGGAATATAGAACGCATATACCCACCGATTGGAATATAGTCTTCTCGTGTCTTTAATGGTCAAATTCACGTGATAAGAAAACTGACTGTTTATCTTGAATCATCCGATGTGGTTACATTGAAAAAGAAAAAAAATCACGTAAAAAGCGGTGGTCTGTTAAGTATATAGCTAAAGTAGAGAAAATGGATAAAAGGTAAAGAGGCAACAGATGATTCAACAAAGAGATCTAAAGTTGTTAAGCTATAGTTTCTAGAAGATTATTCAGTTAGTCAGTTAAGGACTAATCAATCTATTTTAACTGTAATAGCTGGATACATTCAGCTATATATAGAGTTGTTGTACTGTGCTATCTCACTCAGAAAGATATTAATAACATAGGAATTGTTTTTCTCTCACTTGTAGTTTGGTGTTCATGTTAGTTTTCTCTTTATTTTTCTCAAGAAAGTGACAAAACTTCAATATGGTATCAAAGCACATACATATACTTGGAGGATTAGGACCCGAATATGATCCTTTTGTCATACCAATTACTTCAATGCCTAATTGCTATAGTGTACCTGAAATAACAGCTTTACTACTCACCCATGAGTCTAGGATTGAGCAGTATTCTCAAGTTGAGAATCTTAGTGTAAATTGGGCTGCAAACAACATTTTGGAAACTTAAGTGGTGGTCAACAGACTTATGCGAGAGGTAATTCACAAAGCTATTATAGAAATGGTGGAATAAATGGATATGGTTCAAATAGAGGCAAAAAAGGAGGTTCAAATAGATGCAGAGGAAGATATGGTAATAATGGAAATAAACCTCAATTTCAGATTTGTAAAAAAGTTGGACATGAAGCATATAAATGCTACCACAGATATGACCAAAATTGTCAATAATAGAACTTTCAACAAAGCAATTCAAATGGTCAAAATGCAAAGAATAGTGGAGTGGTTACTAACAACCAGATGTCAACTATGGTTACTTCACCGGAGATGGTAGTTGATCCAATGTCGTGGCCTGACAGTAAGGCAACAGATCACTGCACACTTGATGGAGGAAATCTGGTTAACAGATCTGAATACCAAGGCAAGGAGAAGATATACAAGGGCAATGGAGCAGGTTTACACATTTCCTCAATTGGTTCTAACATGTTTGCTATAAATAATCATCACTTTTTGCTCAAGAATAATTTACATACCCCACATATTACCAAAAATCTGCTAAGTGTGTCAAAATTTGTTAAAGACAATAAAGTATTCATTGAATTTCATCCTCATTTTTGTCTTTTGAAGGACCAGTTCTCGAAGAAGGTTCTTCTTTAAGGTACACTTAGAAATGGTCTATATGTTTTTGATCTGCCTATCAAGATATCAAGCTACACTAATAATCGTCAATCTCAAAACTCTTCCCACACATCAATCCAGCATTCCAACCATCAGTTCAAATCTTCAAATTTCCTAGCAAAACCATTTTTCAGTATTAGCAAATAAAAATGCAAGTGATTTGTCTGTTAGCACTACAATTACTTCTTACAATTCAGTTCTAAATTTGTGGCATAAAAGGTTGGGACATCCCTCCTTATCTATTGTACAAACAATCTTGAAGATTGTAATGTTCCTTTTACTCTCAATAAAATGAAAATTGTTTGTGATGCATGCCAATTAGCCACATCTCATAAACGTCGATTTCAATTGTCTTAAACCATTTATACACACCCTTTAGAATTGATTGTAGCCGATGTGTGGGGTCCTATACCAGTAATATCTTTTTCCGGTTTCAAATACTATGTCAATTTTGTTGATGCATATTCTAGACACACATGGGTTTGTCTTTTTAAAGCAAAAAGTGAGGTTCATCAATACATTTTACACTTTAAGCAACATGTAGAACTACAATTCTCAAGAAAGATCAAGTGTCTACAAACAGGTTGTGGAAGAGAATTTACTGTTCTTGCTCATTTTTTGAAGGTAAATGGAATTGCTTTTCGGCATAGTTGCACTTGTGCTCATGAATAGAATGGGTTAATAGAAAGAAAGCACAGACATTTAGTAGAGACAAAGTTGAGTCTTCTTATAAATGCTGGAATGCCTATGAGGTTTTGGGATACAGCTTTTCTAACAATTGTACATTTGATTAATTGAATGCCTACCCCAGTTCTAAAGTAGAAATCTTCTCAGAAGCTTTGTTCCAGTCTGCACTAAATTACAACATGCTCCAAATTTCAGATATTTGTGTTTTCCATACTTAAGGCCCTACAATTCTCCATAAGTTGCAATACAAGAGCTCTCCTTGCACCTTCATTGGCTACAACACTCATCATAAAGGTTATAAATGTATGAATGCAGATGGCAAAGTCTACTTTGCTAGACATGTGGTCTTTGATGAAAATAGGTTCCCTTTCATTGAAAAACAAGGTTTTGCTAAGAAGAATGTTACTGCAGAAGTCAGCTCTGACTTATTTCCACCAGTTGTAGTAAGAGTCTCTCTAACTTCAGTGATTGATATGCATCTAGGTCCTTCACCCTCTGATTTGGGAATAGAGAACCTCTGTCATAGTATGAGTCATCATCAAATGACCAGACTTCTTCTCATCATTTTCAACAAGATCAAAGCGACAGAACTATGCTACCACATTAGGTTCAATTACCTAGTAATACACATTCTATGGTCACTCGAGCTAAAGCAGAAATTTCTAAACCAAAGGTGTGGTTAGCATAGGGTATAGAAGATGAACCTATATCTATGAAAGCTGCTCTTTCTAGTCCAAATTGGTTAGTTGCAATGAAAGAAGAATATGTAGCCTTGGTGAATCAAAGTACCTAGAGTCTAGTTGAAGTGACAAAAGATAAGATGATTATAGGCTGCAAGTAGGTCTTTGAGGTAAAAAGAAAACCTGATGGTTCTTTGCTAAAATACAAAGTGCGATTAGTGGCCAAAGGGTTTCATCAAGTTGTTAGGTTTGATTTCACTGAAAATTTTAGTCAGTGGTGAAACCAGCAACAGTAAGGGTTGTGCTCTCTATAGCAGTAACACAAGGCTAGATTTTAAGGCAGTTGGATTTAAACAATGCCTTTCTTAATGGCAAAATTTAAGAAGATATGTATATGATACAGCCTCCTGGTTTTGAAGTATACAGTCCTCATTTAGTCTGTAAACTACACAAAGCTGTGTGTGGCCTAAAACAAGCTCCACAAGCTTGGTTTGATAAATTTAGAAGTGCTTTGCTTCATTGGATTCACTCCATTAAAGGCCGAAAACTCCTTATTTTTTAAGTTTTCAAATACAAGCCTTGTTTACATTTTAGTGTACGTTGATGACATTATTGTGACTGGAAATAATCAAAGTGAGATTGATTAGCTTGTTCAGCAACAAAATCAATTGTTTGCCTTAAAAAGATCTTGGAAAACTGTATTATTTTTTAGGCATTGAGGTGTAGCATATTGATGAAGGAATTCATCTTTCTCAAAATAAATACATTCTTGACTTGTTGAAGAGAATTGGTATGACTAAAGCAAAAGCATTTTCTTCTCCTATGGTGTCTAGTGCTAGCAGTCAACTTTCAGTATGCAGGGGGTATCTCATTAATAATGTAAGTGAGTAACGAAGTATTATCGAAGCACTACAATATGCCACCATCACCAGACCAAATATATACCGTCAACAAGGTATGTCAATTTATGTAGTCACCTCTTGATGAGCATTGGAAAACTGTCAAACGTATCTTGAGGTATCTAAAATGATCTGCAACAAGTGGGTTGAGTTTTACAAAATCAAGCACTGCTTGTGGCAGACCTTAGCTCAGAGGTTATTCCAATGCTGACTGGGCCTACAATCCAACTGATCGAAAGTCTACTACAGGTTTCTGTACACTTTTAGGTCCAAATTTGGTCACTTGGAGCACTAAGAAGCAACATACCATCTCTTGTTCCTCAACTTAAGCAGAGTACAGAATCCTTGTAGCTGCAGTTAATCTCTTTTGGTAGAATTAAAAAATCTCTCTTTTGCAGTCTCCTATCATATGCTGTGATAATCTTAGCACTGTAGCAATGTCCAGTAATCTTGTTCTTCATGCCAGAACCAAACATATTGAATTAGACTTATATTTTGTTCGAGACAAAGTACTCAATAAGCAGGTTATGATTAATCATGTTCCCTCTCTTGATCAAATTGTAGATGTGTTTACATAACTTTTGCCTACTCCTCGATTATGATATTTGCAATAGAAACTCATAGTTTGACAGTCTCCTATGAGTTTGAGAAGCGATGTTAAGCATACAGCTAAAGCAGAGGAAATATGTAAAGGGTAAAGAGGTAGTAGATGATTCAACAAAGAGATCTAAAGTTGTTAAACTGTAGTTTCTAGAAAATTATTCTGTTAGTCAATTAAGGATCGACCAATCTGTTGTAACCATAACAGCTGGATACATTCATATATATATAGTTATTGTACTGTGCTATTTGACTCAAAAAAATGTTAATAATATGGAATTTTTTTCTCTAGATTGTAGTTCAGTGTTCATGTTAGTTTTTTCTTTATTTTTTTCAGGTAAGTGATAAAACTTCAATATGGTCAAAACATGGAAGCACCGAAGTTTAGGTTTTGATTTTCACCCAAATTTAGTAAATGAGAAGAAGTTTGGAGTTTCAAAAAAGAGCTTGAAAAAAGTTAAAAAATTATGTTGAAGTGATGTAAAAGTGACAAATATATAAGTTAAAATTTTTGAATTTTTAAAATTTTTTTCAACAATTTTAGGATTTCGAAAGGAGTCTGATATCACAACTATCAAGATGTTTTTACCAAATCTCACTAAAAGTTAAAAAAAAATTACTAAATTTTTAATTTCACCACGTATAACCTTTACATCAACTTTTTATATTTTTATGCCATACAAACACTCTCTATATATTTGTTTGGAGTTTCAACTTTTTCTTTTTTTGAAAATTTTGAAAAGCAAAAAAAAAAACTAAAAGTTCTAATCTTCTTTCAATTAAATTTAATCATGCATTATTTTTACACCAACTTTTAATTTTTACTTTTGATTTTTCTTTAAGCTTTTCAAAAATCCAAGTCCCACCTCTCTACTTGGCATTTTCGTAGTTTTATTGTAATGACGGATAATTAGCCGATTGATACATTGCTGGATAAT
>QLOD02000029.1:7217590-7227760 GCA_003260245.2 Sideroxylon spinosum | reverse complement strand
GATTTATTGGCTTGATTTTTGTTATGGCAACTTTTGCGAAGCCAGAGAATGCATTGAAGCGGGCTGAAGGTACATGGCATATTCTTTTGAAAGATTGTTCTTCCCCATGCCCAATCCCCTTCCCCTCCCCCCCCCCCCCAACAAAACCCAAAAAGAGAACACTGGTGTCTCTGCCATGTTGTTGTTATGTTAATCCATTTCCGTCGAAAGTTACTTCTGGAAGTCTTCAAACTTCATCATTGTCATTGGATGCTTTATTAATGCTTCTATTTAGCAAACATTGATATAATCTATGGTTCATTTTTTTCCCATTGTTTATTTGAAAATTTTAGATGACCATTTCCGATTTCTGGATGCAGAGTTGATCAATGTGGGGCAAAAGCAAGATGCCTTGCAGGCACTACATGATCTAATTACCTCAAAGAGGCATAGAGCATGGCAAAAGACAACTGAGAGGATTATGTTCAAGTATATAGAGCTCTGTGTTGACATGCGAAGGGGTAGGTATGCAAAGGATGGTCTGATTCAATATCGTATTGTGTGTCAGCAAGTGAATGTAACCTCTTTGGAGGAAGTGATCAAGCATTTCATGCATCTATCTACTGAGAGAGCTGAAATGGCCCGAAGTCAGGCACAGGCTTTAGAAGAAGCTCTCGATGTTGATGACCTTGAAGCTGATAAAAGGCCAGAGGATCTAATGCTAAGTTATGTTAGTGGTGAGAAGGGAAAGGACAGGTCGGATCGTGAGCTTGTAACTCCATGGTTTAAATTCTTATGGGAGACCTATAGAACAGTTCTCGAAATTTTGAGAAACAACTCAAAGTTGGAAGCACTTTATGCGGTATGTCCTTCTTTATACAAACATTATTGTTGAAGCAGGACTAGATTCTGTTCCTCTCCTTTCTCAAAGTGCCTTTGAATTTGAATATCTAGATGGTGTGGACAAGCTAAGTATAAGGTTAGTCGTTTGAATGCATAAAATTTGTCTGCATTTATGACGTAAATGAGGTTGGATGGATGAATGCAGAATTATATAGCAGGTTTGGGGGGATTAGGTGGCTATTTTTTTTTTTGGGGGGGGGGTTGCAATTTTACTGTGCTTTTTTAAAAATATATTGAATATCACTTAAAAGGATGAGTCCAGCATAAAATCAGTTAGAATTTTCAGCCAAAGCAACTTGAAGTATTGTTTTTCTTTTACTGCTACGAACAGGATTTTAAAATTTTACATGGTTTGACTCTCTTGATCTTAATATCCAATTCATGCCTGCCAAAGAATCGCTCATTGTAGTTTTTCCAATGTTATCTAGAGAGCACTTATATGCCCTTTATTTATTTATTGTTATTTGTTTTACTGTATAGGTGTGTAAAGTTTAATTTCAGCAGCCTTGTTTGCTTTAGGTACCATGGTGATATAGCATTAGGTATTTATATTACGTGGATAAATATTGAAAATATATTCGAATTAAAAGTGTAAAATGTGAAATTAAAAAATTTCAAACTTCAGCTTATTGTACCATCAAACAATTTAATCAATATCTTTACATATTCAATTTTTTGATTTTATCAAACAGCTCATAAGTCTTGAGGTTTAGCTGAATGTTTTTAATTTGTTGCATTTTAGTTGGAGTTGTTTAACATTGCAGTGAAGGTTCATCCAAAAGGATTTTAATGGGGTGATTAACTGATCTGTTTTGGTTTAAACTGTTTAGTCATTTCATAATTTTGTGCGGCTTCTTCATCCGGTCAATAATTTCGTCTGTGCTAGTATTAGCTGGTTTTGTGTTATTAAATGTTTTAGTTAAAAAAACAAAAATATTCAGAATGGTTTTCGCATACGCTTTTGAATGCTCTAGTGATTTGTTAAGTGGTTTTGGGGTTTGGACCATTGTCTGTCTGCTCTCACTTAGTTACTAGAAATCCTTTAGGGCCCAAATGCCTAGATAATTTAAAAAAGGCTCTTGTGGTAAAATTCTGAACAAAATGTCTTTGCCTAGTTGTTAGTGAATACCAGTTTATTGCATTTGTCTCTCTCAACTGCAGTGAGATTTTGTATATAGATGTTGGCTGCATCAAAACCCATGCATCCATCATGTATAATGATATCCATACCATGTGAGGCTATTGTGGTAAAATTGTGTTCTTTTGTGAATATAAATGAAGATATTTATAGGTTTGTTATGAATTACACGTGGTAAATAAGAGCTAGAGGGATATGATGCAGGATAAGTTATCCGGAACGGCATTTGCATAATGGGGAGTGCCTTTTATGGTTCTGGTGGAAGCCCCTGAATAATGCTGTCCCAATCTTCTGTTCAACACTTTGCTAGACAAATATGTTATAGGTGCATTTTATTGGGATTATCATAAATATTCATAAACCTAGGGGATTCTAAAGCAATTTTGATAATTTAAAAAGGAGGAAGGGTGGGGGGGATGGGGTTGCAGCCCGCGTTGACCCCCTCAGTTCGCTGATGGTATAAATTTACTGGAAACTTCTCAAAAGCATCATCTTGAAACCACTCATATACTGCATTAAAAATGAGTTATAGACTTTACATGGAAAGTATTTTATTCCTTATTGAGTTGTAAAAATTAAAAAAACTTATCACATGGCATAATTAGTGGAGCATACTGAAATACAAATTTTATCTGCAGATGACAGCACACCGTGCCTTTCAGTTCTGCAAGCAATACAAACGCACAACAGAGTTTCGCAGGCTATGTGAAATCATCCGGAATCATCTGGCTAACCTTAACAAATACAGAGACCAGAGGGACCGACCTGATCTATTAGCTCCGGAAAGCTTGCAATTATATCTTGATACAAGATTTGAGCAGTTAAAGATTGCAACCAAACTTGAACTATGGCAGGTCAGCATATTTGGATTTGTGTTTTGTGATCATATGTATTCAATGCTCTTAGTTACACATTCTCTGGTAGTCCAATTACTGTTGCTTCTCATTGTTATGTTGTTACTATTTCCTACAGGAAGCTTTCCGTTCTGTTGAAGATATACATGGATTGATGTGCATCGTTAAGAAAACACCGAAGTCCTCCTTGATGGTTGTTTATTATGCCAAGTTAACAGAAATTTTCTGGGTTTCAGGCAACCATCTTTATCATGCTTATGCATGGTTTAAGCTTTTCTCTCTTCAGAAAAGCTTTAACAAGAACTTGAGTCAGAAGGATTTGCAACTAATTGCATCGTCTGTTGTCTTGGCTGCACTATCAGTTGCCCCCTATGATAAAACACGTGGGGCATCTCATTTGGAGCTTGAACATGAGAAAGAGCATAATTTGAGGATGGCTAATCTCATAGGGTTCATAATTGACCCTAAACTTGAGAGTAGAGAAGTGGTAATGTTCAATGGCATATGCTTTCATGTTGATGTCTGAGAAACACTTTCCTTATCTAAATCAGATGCCCTTTTTTCTTTACAGCTTTCAAGGTCATCTCTTCTCACAGAACTGGTAAGTACAAAGTTTATTTTATTATATCCCTACCTATTGTGGTTATGTTGAATTCTTTTCAATATTATCTAATTTTGAAGTTTTGCAGGTTACAAAAGGTGTAATGACCTGTGGAACTCCGGAAGTAAAAGACCTTTACCATCTTTTGGAGCACGAGTTTTCCCCTCAAGATCTTGCATCAAAAGTACAACCCTTGTTGGCCAAAATCTCAAAACTTGGGGGTAAGCTTTCTTCAGCATCTTCTGTACCAGAGGTGCATCTATCTCAATACATTCCTTCACTGGAAAAGCTTGCAACTCTTAGATTGCTTCAGCAGGTATATGTGCTAGGATTTATTTCTGCTAGCATTAAGTTTATGCGTGTCCGACTCTATTTCATCTTGCTTGATATTTTTCCCTTCTTGCTTTCCAGGTGGCTCAGGTGTATCAGACAATGAAGATAGATAGTTTATCTAAAATGATCCCCTTCTTCGATTTTTCCACTGTGGAAAAAATATCTGTGGATGCCATCAAACACAGTTTCATTTCAGTGAAAATTAACCATATGGAGGACATTGTTGTGTTTGGTAGCTCGGTAAGTTGTTCCCTGCTGCTTTTATTGCTGCTTTCCTTGCTGAACATAATTTCTCCTTTTGATAAGTTTAGTAGCTCGGTGAGTTGGTCCCTGCGGCCTTTTATCATTTGGCTTGCCTTGGCAGACATAATTTTTCTTTTTGACAAGTAATTGCCACACGGAAAATTTATCATTTGCTGATTCTGTATGCATAATAATGGTAGTCGTGCTGAACTGTTCTAACCTATCAATTAAACCTCCCTCAAATTGTAGAAGGAATACTGGGTTAAATATCTGCTGAGAATTGTAGTTGCTCCCAAGTGTAAATATCGTTATCAATTTCCATAGGTAGCTTATAGTCATTATTGTGTGAAGCAAATAAGGAAGTAGATTCTATATGCTAGTTTTATTCTTTCAATAACTACATTATTAGTTTTCCCTAATCCTTTGTCAATTGGACACTCAAGCAGTGTTGTGTATTCTAGAACTCAAAAGATTTGTTAGATCAGACATGTAGGCATCACACTCATACTGGATGAGACATAGTGAAGCGTTATGAATTTAGCATTGCTTGGGTTCATTCTTAACTACATGTTTAAAATCCTTTTATAAATGCAAATGCTAGCAAGAATGCGGGACTGAAATGACGAGGTTGCTTGGTCGTATTTTTAGTAAATTTTGTGTTCGTTATGTTGTATTTGATGTTCTCTTTTGTGTCTTTGATTATCATCAGATTGACTATGCTAATTTACAGTAATCCTGTGTCACCCGGATTAATTTAGTGCACATTGTGGTTTGTGCTTTCCATTTGTCTAAGTCTCACATTAGATTCATTTGGTGCTCATTGTGCTTTCAGCTTTCTATTCATCCATGTCTACCTCTTTGAGATGAAAAACAACAGAGAAACTAGATTCTATATGAAACCTTATTGGACTTTTTTGTCAAGTGATTTTCTGTGCAGACTGCAGAGATTATAAATATATGGCTATTGGCCAATACTTGCATCATGTTTGTGGCCTTGTCTTAGCAATTACAGTTGTATTTAGTTGTGTTGAGAGTAAAGCAAGTCAATATAAATGATAAGTTGCCCCCTTCCTGTCAGTTTAGACTTCTAGATAAGATGGTAGCTAACGCTTTAACATAGTATTAGAGTAGGGAAGAGGTTTCAAACCTCATCGTCAAGTAATAATAATAATAATAATAATCATCGTCATCATCATCATCATCAATAGTCTCACTTGTTTGGTTCTTCAAAAAAATCAACTTGGCCACACGCCCCCCCGTGCCCGCGCGTCCCGGGGGGGGGGGGGGCTGTTCGTTTTGAGAGAAAACCATGTCTATATAAATAATAAAGTTGCCCCCTCCCTAACAGTTTAAGCTTTTAGGCGAGATGGTAGCTAACACTTTAACAAGTTGAACTGGATTGTTGATCAAAGCTTCATAATTTAATTTAATAGCCGGTCTCTCATGATCACGTAGTGTCAATTGAATGCTGCAGTATGCCAACTGAGGTCTTTGGGCTTCCCTTGTACTCATCCAAATCGGATCAAGTTAAAGTTATGGACATGATCACAAAACCAAAGCCTTTGGATCCTATGCAGTTTATTATCCTCTGTTTGGCACGAGAATTTGAATGGAAGTAAGTGCATTTTGAGGGGCAGTGTAGAGTTACTCAACGTAGAGGTATTTTTTTACCTAACCCACTCTGATCAATTCTGGTTTAGAACTTGGAATCATACAGTGTTTAGGATTTGGCTTCCTCCAATTCTTAATTTTTGCACAAAAGGGTTAAAACTTTTTGTAATTTCTTGGTTGTGTTGCTGGCTTCAGGACTTGACTTCCCCTTCCATTTTGGATGAATCAGATTCTTTCCAAATTTTTGGGTCTGAATTACAATTTGTTTGATGTACTGGCTTGCTTCTGTTTTTTCCATAATTCATTCCCTTCCCATCCCTGGGTTTGTGGGTTGATGATATCGTTTTTACTTTCAGGGTCTTGAACCTGATCAGATGTGTGATCAGCTCATGATTTTTGCTGCATCTTTAAACAAGGCGAGGGCATTGATGTTTCCTCCTGCAAAGAAGATATCAAAACTTGGTGAAATGCTACCTCGTTTAGCAGAAATTGTTGAAAAGGAACACAAGAGACTTCTTGCTCGGAAATCAATTATTGAGAAACGCAAGGAGGAACAGGAACGTAAGCTACTGGAGATGGTATTTCTTTATAGATGGCTTGTCAATTGATTGTTTACTCTGGCGTGAAAATTATTTTGTTTATTTCTGGGTAAACACTTTTTTCTTAAAGGAGCGGGAGGAGGAATCAAAAAGGTTAAAACTGCAGAAAATAACTGAGGAGGCTGAACAGAAAAGGCTGGCATCTGAGTATGAGCAAAGAAAGAACCAAAGGATCCTCAGGGAAATAGAGGAGCGAGAACTTGAAGAAGCACAGGCACTACTTCAAGAGACTGAAAAGCGTAGTAAAAAGAAGGGAAAGAAACCTCTTATAGAGAAAGTGAGTAAAGTTTGGTTCATATTTTGTCTTTATCAGGTTTGGAGGGCCAAAACTGACTATTGCATGTCTACGGTCTACCAGGAAAAAGTGACAAAGCAAACTTTGATGGAGTTAGCACTGAGTGAGCAACTTCGGGAGAGGCAGGAAATGGAGAAGAAATTGCAAAAACTAGCTAAAACAATGGATTACTTGGAAAGGGCAAAAAGAGAAGTGGCAGCACCTTTAATTGAAGCTGCATTTCAACGCCGTCTGGTGGAAGAAAAGCTACTTCATGAACATGAACAACAGGTAACATTTATTTTAGTCTCCATTCTTTATGATGCATGTGATAAATCTGAAAATGTTTTGGAAGATGGGCTGGAATATTGTTATTTCCTTGAGCAAGTGGAATCAATTTTGGCTTTGCATTATTTAATTGATAAAAAAATTTAGTTGTATTCCTAAGAGTCATTTAAAAAGTCAGTCGAAGAGTCATTTATGAGTTCAAAGTGTCCTTTAGGAGTCTAACCTGTCTTAGGACTCGGGATAAATTCTAGAGGAGGGTCTTTGTATGTGTCTTTTTCAAGATAAGCAATGAAGATGTGTTCCTAAATACATTCTTTCCAAAAATATGTTGAAGGAAAACCTTCAAATCTGAATATGAGAATCTAATTTCAGATCCGATGAAAGAGGTGGACTCCTCCCACACCTGATTTCCGTAATTCTAGTTAACCCCTCCCTTAGTTTAACTCCACAAGTCTGAGCCGAATCACCTTATCATCTAATACTTGAATTACTTCTGTCCTGAATAATCTATCTTTGAAAAAAAAAAAAAAAAGGAACAGTAATCATCTCCCATTATGTTTTATGAGCAGCTAGGAACCACCCTTCTATTTTCATATGTTCTGACATCGGGCTTTAGTTTTTGCTTATCTTTTAATCACTATTTTTCATTTTTATAGTTTTGATCCCTTTTATATTTACATAATGATGGTTCTCTTTTTTTGGCTACTTCGCAGCAAGAGATTGAGCTGAGCAGACAGCGCCATGATGGGGATCTTAAAGAGAAGAACAGGCTTACAAGGATTTTAGAACATAAGGTTAGAACTCATGTCACATTATCACTTTTGCTTTACTTATGGTTCTCTGTCTGCATGCTTGTATTTTTCATTTCCGTCAGTTTAACATTGGAACAATGTTGTTTTCTTTTCTCTGTGTAATCTTCGTTGTATATTATTATTATTATTATTATTATTATTATTTGGCAGAATCAATTCCAGAAAAACGTCATGAACCATCGGGAAGCAGAGTACATTAGATTGAGAGCTGAGAGAGAGGAAAAGATCAGCCACATCCTTCATCAACGGAAGCAGGAGAGGGTTTATAAGAGAAAGATGTTATTCTATTTGAGGACCGAGGAAGAACGACAGAGACAATTGAAGGAAGAGGAGGAAGCTCGTAAGCTTGAAGGTATATTCTTGCTCAATCAGCATGACATTTTAACGTAAAATCAATTGGTTTCTCCATTCAGCTTATAAAAACCCAATTTGCTCCAAGAATGGAGCATTTTTTTCGAAGGAAATCCAAGTTAGGATAGACTTCTTTTACTCTCCCCCTTATTCCTGAATTTCCCAATATGCTTCTCCTTTTGCCTTTTCTTAATTCCATGTCATAAATCCTTACTTGGGTCTCATTATGTATCATACTTTTTTCTGGGTCATGCAGAGGCTGAAAGGAAAATGAAAGAAGAAGCCTTACGCAGGGCTAAGTTGGATGAGATTGCCGAAAAGCAGAGACAGAGAGAGCGGGAGCTGGAAGAGAAAGAGAGGCTCAGGAGAGAATCTCTCCTTGGAAGATCAAATGAAGGACTACCTAGGTCTTCTGACCTATCTGGTATTGCTCGCCCAGCAGAGCCTAGAACTGCTGCTCCAGCTGCTGCTGCTCCAGCTGCCGTAGCACCAACCCCTGGGAAATATGTGCCTCGATTCCGGCGTGAGCAAGCTGAGCCCGTGGCTCCACCTGCAGAGCCGGACCGATGGGGCAGCAATCGGCAGGATGATCATCGCTCTCAGCCTCGAGACAGTTGGCGTGATGATCATCGACCCTCATTTGGTGGCTCAAGGTCTACTTGGTCTTCATCTAGGATCCCTCCACGGGTTGAACGTTGATTATAGAGGCGTACCCGGATCATCATCAAATTTTGAGTCTTGGTGAGATACTAGCAATATAAGTGTTCTTAATTTAAAGTTTTGCAAGTTGGCAGGCAGCTCTATCCCTCCTGTCCCTTTTAGAAATATTGGTACAGTTGGGTTTGCACTTCAATTAATGAAGAGGTTACTTTGTTCTAATGACGTACAAAAAACAGCTGATATCAACCCTCAACAGGGTTCTAGTCGAGATGGGTTGTCAATCTATACTTGGGCTTTGTCTGGAGTACAAGTTAATTTATTGTACTGGCGTTTTTGTTGATTTAAGTGCCCAGCGTATGTTCTAGTAAATTTGGGGGACAATTTGTTGCGTACTATTGCATCCTGGAAACCTCAAAATTCTGTCAAGCATTTCAAAGACGGCAGTTCAAATTAGTTTGAAATTCATAATTTGGTTTTTGAAATGCGAGTTTGAACTGCTTGTCTGGTATGCAATTTGTGTGGTCTACTGGTCCTCCGGATTGAGTTTGTGTGTGGGTGCCAAATTCAACTTTGGTTTTTTTCCTTTTTTTTCCTTTGCTTTTTTCGTTTTTTTATGAATTTTTTTCACTAAAATTTGATTTCCTTTTTAAAAGTTGTAATTTTTAAGTCTATTAATCATATTTCGGGAAAAAAAAAATTCAGGTCCAACTGGGTAAAAGCTAAACAAACAAAATCAGTTTTTGTTGTTTTTTTTTTCTTAAATGAATAGTTTTTATCGAAGTGAATGATAGTTTTTTTATTTTTTTTAATGTAATTAACATGTTGAAAAATTATATTTAAAAAAATAAAATTTTGATAAGAAGAATTATATGTACGGCCAAAAAAAAAAAAAATCTACAAAAACTAGCCGTTGTTACCAAATCAACCTTGGGTTAGATTATAGTGTGGAAGTTTGACCACGTCCCAAGAAATTTTTTTTTTTGGTACTATTAATTATTAAAATAAGACGACTGCGTAAAGCTAATCGCCAAGTTAGTGAGAGAAGCGAATCCATGGGCAGAAACAATTTTCAAGGATTTTGAATCCACGGAAGAAAATTGGTTAGGGTTTCACTGGCTACTTTTCCAAGAAACTGTAAAAAGGGTAAAGAAAATAATGCTTGTTTGAGGGGAAATACCATTTCTTAGGGAAAAAATTGCATTTTTAGTTTTTAATTTTAGTATTTTAATTACTTGTAACTAATTTTTTTTTCAAAAATTAAAATAAAAATATTTTTATTTGTTGTTAAACTTTTTCTTGAAGTGAATCTCTTCTCACCTTACACTCCCTATGAACACGACTCGGACTTCACTAATTTATTTTAATTCATTTTTGTTTGTTTTTATTAATTTAAAAATAAAATATTTTTTTTAAAAGAATGAAATGGCAATATGCAAATTTAAAAGTTTTTTTTGTCTTGTTTATATAATTCGGGATTTGGAGGCGAGAATTTAGATATTAAAACTCTATTATTATTATTATTAT
>QLOD02000029.1:7085879-7107103 GCA_003260245.2 Sideroxylon spinosum | reverse complement strand
TTTCTGGTATAATGTTTTAGTAGTATAGCAGAATTCATAAATCATCTTAATGGGATTTTGTTGCAGTATTTTTCTCAAGAAATATATATATATTTTTTCCGAGCATGAAATTAACCAATTAAATTCATTTATTTTAATGTTCTATTTTTGATTTGTCTGCCGATTTAACATAACATAAAAGTGACATGAATTTAATTAATTAATTAATCTTCTGTACTTGGCTGCTTGTACACTAATCAAACCACGCTTGTTTTTAATTTTTTAGATTTGGTTCCAGAAACTTAAATTAATTCACTTACCCAAAAAAAAACTTAAAAACTAATTCCAATACAATGTGAAAAATAGCTAGAACTGATTGAGTTGAAAATTGGTGGTTGGTGATGAATTAAACTTAGTGCATCAAATGGTTATATATATATATATATATAAATTAAATTTGAAATACATTTTGTGGGTGTAATCACCGTGTCCACAGTTTTCGGTCCCAACAATTTACTAACAAAGAAAACAATGAAAGTAAATTATGTAGATAAGAGTGAACTTCTTCAATTATTTATAGGTTAGGAAAAGTATACGTTAGTGGAGGAAAAAAATTGACAATAGCATTATACTAATCCTATTAATTTATCCATTTTTCATTAATTACAATGATGGTTTATTTTAGTTATAATTGCCCCTTTATGTGATAAAATAACGAATTAATGGAATTATAATAATGAACTAGTTGAATTATAATTTTACCTAGATTTAAACTAGAACTTGATTATTTTATTCTAAGATTAAGTTATTGAAGCTGAGAATGAATTACGTTCAAGATTGATCTGTAGTTGAATTCGGTATATTTTTACTCAGATAATTATTGTGTATCATCGAGAGGTGACATAAGGATGTCACATGTCCAATATATTTTCTGTATTAACAAATTTTATGACTTTTTAAAACTTTCCAAATCAAACTTGATTAATTAATTAATTATTTTATTTTGATTTTTTTAAGTAGTCTTTAAAATATAGAAAATTCATCAAAACGAACTTCGACAGAAAAACTCAAATTAATTAGGAAAAAAATATTATGACATGCAATTTGTAATTACAATGATGATATATACCCCCATATCTTATATCTTTTGACAATATTTTGACAAACACTTAAGCCTCCCTAATTAAATATAATATGTTGATTACGCAGTTGTACTTGCTTGCTGGGAGGTTTTTGAAATAGTGCAAGATTACTTAAGACTCCCTTAAGGCTTGTTAATAACACAATTTTCTTTCTGCTTTACGAAAACAAATACTTATATCCCTCTAATTTTTCAACCCCAAAGTGAAACAAATTTTAAGTTCATACTGTCCCTGAAACTTGGCTATATACACACATCATCACTTAAGAGTTAATTTGATCAAATTAGGAACCATCCTAATTATTTTCTCTTCATTTCATTCCTAATGACCGATTTTTTCCTTTACCATTCATCTTCTTGCTCATCTTCTGTTGAAGCAAAAATCAGGGATGAATAAGAGTAAATAATAAAAAAGAAAGCCAATTGCCATTATAATATGACTGTTTTTATTTGACAATTGATTTGACTAATAGAGTGTAATTGATAGAGATTATAAATGAAACATAATGACTGGGATGGGTTGCATTGAATTGGGTACATAGAAAATAAAAGTTAAAGAAGGAAGAAAATAAATAAAAGAAAAAATTGTATTAGTAATTTAGTTAAAAAAAAAAGGGGGGGAGAATATAAATAAAGAGAAAAATAAAATAAATAAAATGTGCTTCAATAAGAATAAAAAAATAAATTTAAATCTAATAAGAGAATAAATATAATTTTTAATACTTCATGCAAGAAATTATATTATTAGCAAACCTCACACTTTTAAATAAAGTTAATTGTTATGGGTTGTTGGGGATGTTGGGGTTAGAAATGTTTGTTGGTATTTGGTAATTTGGAGGTTGAAGTTTGGAATATGTAAATAAATAGTTTGGTATCAACTTGTATGCGAGCAGAGCTGTTTAGGTGCGTTCGACAAAATATATATATATATATATATAAGTATCTAAAAAAAACTTTAAAAGTTATTCATTTTTTGTCTCACTGTTACAAGCACATTATTTGGAGTTATACAAAAAAAATATATATATAATTTTACAAATTATTATAAACATGGATTACGAGACTGTACAATTTAATTTTTTTACTCACTATATAAATTATAAAGTAAGACATTAACTTTTACAAATTTTATACAATTTTATACATCTCCAAACACATATCTTATTTCACCTACTTTTTTATCACCCAACACACTAGTGAATCATAGATTTAATTTCCAACCAACATAAGTTGACAGTGTGTGCTTTCTAATTTTTTTTTTCTTTTTTAAGAGTTTCTTGCAATTATGTATACTGATTTTTGTTAAATTTTATTTTCAATAAAAAAATAGAAAAATTTTATTTGTGTAATTTAATTAAGGACATAAAAATAAAATAATGTAGTGATTAAAAATTTTTAATTTGTAAAATGACTTAATTAGGATAGTTTTTAGAATTTATTTTATTTGATATTTGAATTTGACATAAAGTTGAAGTGTCTTTTAGGAAAATAAAAAGTTTCACCAAAATTGAAATTTCATTAATTTTTAACCTTCACAAACTTAGTAACAATTATTAGGGCAACAAGTTGGTTGAATTTTTGTTTAGAATGAAAGCGTAAATATTACGCGGTAATAATTATGCTATGTTTAAAATGTTAAAAATTTTAAAAGGATAAAAGTTAATTATGTTTAGAATGAGGATAAATTGACCTAGGTAAAAGCTAATATTTAATTTTAATAAAAAATTATAATAAAATAAATCATCTTAATCATTGTCATTTTAATAATAATTAATTTCAATAAAAATTTATATTATTTAAAAAATATTTTTAAATAAATTATAAAAAATAATTTTATCATAGATTAATATTTCAATAGTAAATTAATTTTATAGTGAATTATTATTTGTTAAAAATTATTTGTATTTTGATAAAATAATTTTAGTTTATTTAAATAAATTATTAATTTTAATAAATTATATTAATACGATATATAATCTAGTAATTTATTATTTATGAGACATAAGTTTCATTTAATAAAATATTTTAATAAAATAAATTATATTAATAATCATTATTATTTATTAAACACTAATTTTAATTTGAGAAAATAAATAATTTTAGTCATAAATTAATATTTTAATATTATTATTTTAATAAAATAAAATAAATTATTTTAATGATAAAATATTATTTTGATAAAACAATTTAATAATTAATTAATTTTAGTTTGATTAAATAACTTATTATTTTAAAATATTTATTATAATTATTTATAGGAGAATGCTGCTTAAGATTTTTGATGGGGAAAAAGAAATATTTTACGGGGATAAAGAGAAAAGGATGAAATTTTTTCATTACCCCCTCCTTGTTCCACCTTCCCTTAGAGTGAAAAGTTACCCTTATATAGAGTAATTATTACTCCCGTCATCTAAACTAATATGATGGAAGTTAAAAATTATCTCAGTAAAATTTATCCTTTATTACCCCAAAACAAACATCTCTTAAGGAAATGTTTGGCATGAGATAAAAATTTTGGAAGTAAAAGATTACGGAATAATTGTTATTTTAATAATAGTTAATTAATAAAGTAACAAGTTTATAATTATTAATTTTAATAAAATATATCTTATTAAAAAATATAATTCTAAATAACATTATCGATTATAAAAAAGTAATTTTATCATAGATTTTTAGTTGTAATTAATTTTGATAGTGAATTTTTCGTTGTTAAATATTATTTTTATTTTAATAAAATTATTTCAAAAAAAACAGAAAGCTGTTACCAAAACAGTAAGATAACCTTTAAGTTCGATTTCAAAGATCATCCAAACACTTTCACTATAAAACTAGTTATAAAAAAAATCAACTCTGAATACTGTATGACTACTTGCATATATTCTATCAATAATTCTGCTCGACTCCTCGATATAACATGACTAAACGAAAAAAAGTTTTCTAACTCCTTAACGTTAGAATATATTATTGGTTATATTTTATATATTCCGTTATCACTGTTAGAATATTATATATATATTTCATTACCATATATGATTTAACGTATTTTAGGTTATACTATTTCTTTTATATAGATTATTCTAATTTATAAATACTGAATGTAGTTGCCTTCATACACATAGCAATATGTATCATTTATTACTTTTCTCTCCCATTATTGTTCTCATTCTCTAACATAGAATCAGAGCATATAGTTTTCGATTCTGGATAGATTAGGTCTCGTTGTAGCAGTTCCCTCCTATGCCACCAGCTGTTGTCCCTACTTTCGTGGTTTCTTTCTGTTGCTTTGTTTATTCCACGTGTTTTTTTTAATGCGCCTTTGACTATTTAACACACTTTAATGCTTTTCTATGTGCCTCTGACTATTCAACATACTTCATGTGCCTTTGACTTTTCAACGCGTTTTCGCGCACCTACAACTGTTCAACGCTCTATCGTGCACTTTTGACTGTTCAATTTGCTGCCACATGCCTTCGATTGTTCAACGTGCACCACTACAAAAATGCATAAACATCACAGTTTTTAAGTGTGATGTTTCACTTTCTATATCGGTCATAAAAGCATGATTGATCCGGGTAAGATTGTAAGTCGCCTCTTTTCGATCACAACTGTGATCGAAAACTTACAATTATCATACATTAAAAGCGGGATTTGTTATGATAAAACTGAGATAAAAAGAAATATCGTGTGATCTTCTATGAATTTTAACCTCACTTTCTTTGAAAAGCTGTGATGTGATCAATATAGACAAATAATCACGCTGAAAAAATGAATACATTTTAAAAATAATAAAAATCCACGTGGTAACCTTCTATTATGCTGTCGTAGCGCTGTTTGGTGCTTCCCTTGTCATTGTTACAACCTTATGTATTTGATATTTTTTATTTCTATTGAGAATCGAACTCGTGCCATTCATTTGACAGTTAGTGTGGTTAACTGCTAGTCCAAGCTATCACTTACATATATGTTTTACATATTAATATATATAAACAAATTTTTATCACTTTTGGAGTTGCTAAAAGTAATTATTTTAAGTTATTTACAATAATTTATTATGTCTTTTGTCAACCAATTAGTAGCTAAAAGTTACACCTTTTTCGATCAATTGGTCAGAAAAATAATAAAAAATTTACTTTTATTTAGTTGTTTTAACTTTTTGTAATAATTTCAAATCATAACCAATATATAGACCTATTCAAATACTTAATAAATAATTTATGAATTTCTATCACATTTAATTAAAAATGCTTTTAAGTCTTTTTTCTTATTTTCTTTTAATCTTTATGTATATCACATATTTAATCATGACTCACTATTTATAATATATTTTTCTTCATTTTGTATTATATTTTTAAAAGTAATTGGTTGCATTTAGTTTTAATTTTAGAAAATTATTGTTCAAAACAAAATTTTTGAAAAACTATTTTAAGAATTGATTTGTAAGACAACAAAATATTTTCAATGATTATATTCAAAAATTAGTTTTAAAAAGACAACAAAAATGAAAATTTTTATTTTTTATTTTTTTTCAAATTTTTATCACTTCCAACAAAATCTGAAATAATGTCATTTTAATATAATTAATATTAAAGACACACTAAACATTTATTAGATATTAAATATTTAATATTCATCTGGTTATAAGTTATACAAACTATAAAGGCTACTCCCATATATTTACTGAAAGAAAAATAATGATTATACATTTAACATTATTTAAATTTGATCCGTTAAATTTAGTTTTAGCATTAATTTAATGAAATTTTTTTTATTGATCTATGATTATAGTTTTTGTGGCATATTAAATTAATTAAAATTAATAAATAAATGTTACCATAAAATTTATGAAATCTATTTAAATCATATAAAGTGATAAACAAAACTGTTTAAAAGAGATATAGAGAAAGAAATAATAATATTGCCCCCCTTTTTTTCATCTCGCTTTTGTAAGATATAATTTCCTTTATTATTTGATCTTGTTTTTTTCTAGAGATGTTCCACTGTTCTTTTATCTCGATTTTTTTCTAAAGATAGTTTCTACTGATCTTTTATCTTGATCTTTTTTCCTGGAGATATTTTCCATTAATCTTTTATCTTATTTTAAATACAATCAAGATTTTAATAAAACTGAGATAAAAAGTATTAAAAGTAACTTTTATCTCAGATTTTTAATTAGATTTTGATAAAAAGTTTAGTTTTCGAATCTTTATCACGCCTTTTTCTAAAACCGTGATCTTTGTAATTTTCTTAGTGTGATTTTTATCAATTATTGTAGCAGTGGTGCTTTAACGTACTCCCACTTAGATTACTGTATTTTCGTGCCACTATTTCTCTTCTGGTTTCTCCTTCAGCCGGTTTTATTTAGTTCTTAGTCTCTAAACTAAAATTGGTCTCTGCTATACCTTATTATCCTTGAGTTTGTTGAAGGATTTTAGAATACATTATTGAATATATTTTATATCTTCCATTACCATTATTAGAATAATATATATATAAATATATTTTTTATTATGATATATGATTTAATATATTTTATATTATACTATTTTCCTTATATATATTATTCTAGTATATAAATACTGGAAGTAGTCTCATTTGTACACACACATCAATATATATATCATTTATTACTTTTCTCTCTCATTATTAGTCTCATTTTCCAACATTCAAAAAGATAGTTTTGAAATCCTTTAAAACTTGTAAACATTTAGAACATGAAAGAAAAAATAAAGATATAAAGCTCTCAAAATAAAAACTCTCTCTTTAAGATTCTGTATCATATTCTTTATTTTTATCATTCAAAGTAGGAGTAATATATAGAAAAATCTAAGCCAAACTAATAAGGAAATTTAGGTTTAATAAATTTCTTGGTGATTCGAAGCCTCGAGCTCCCCATAAGCATCTTGTCAGGTGGCTTAAGGGGTCGATTTCCCTACGGGTTGCCTATGGACTTTACACTTTTTTCAACTCTGACTCATCCAAGACTGCTAAGGCTTTGGCTATCCAACAAGTAGGCAGTGAACTATTATCTATTTCAATTCTCAGTCTCGTTCAGTCTGCGATATCTTCATGAATTCATTTGAGTCAAACTCCATAAATTAATAGTACATATTTTTGTTCTTTGTCCTACATCAACAATTTATGAGAGAATAATTTTATCTATAACCTCCACCCATTTAATTAATAATTACCGAGTTTGGTAGCAATAAATCTGTATCCAAGTTAGAGCATTGGAAAAGTAGGCATTTATAAAATTTAATGTGATCAAAGAAGCATAATGCTTCCTAAATAAAAGTAAAAAAACAACTTTTTTACGAAAAGTTAAAAAATAACCCAAAATTAAAAACGACCAAGAAAATCTGGAAAAGAAATAAATGACCACTTAAACCATTTGTAACATTAAATCAGAGCCATTGATAATAGTCGTTGATAAAATGGTATTTATCAGATATAATGTATGAAAAAAGAATAAATAGAATTAAAATAATTTTATACTTCTTAAATGAAAATAAATAAAATTAAGATACTCTTTATTTTTATTATTCAGTGTATGAGCATATATATAGAGAAATCCAAACCTAACTAATAAGAAAGTTTAGGTTTAATAGATTTCCCGTGACTCGAAGCCCTGAGCTCTCTACAAGCACCCTGTGAGGTGGCTTGAAATGTCGACTTCCTTGTGGGTTACCTATGGGCTTTATTGTTTTTTTAACTCTGACTCATCCGAGACAACCGAGACTTTAGCAATTCGGCAGGTATGCTTTTTTGTATTTCTATTCTTAACCTCGTTCAGCGTTTTTCTTCAATCCAAAGACTTGTTTATATCTGTCTTCAATATCCACGTGACTTCTTTTGAGTCAACTCCTTCAATTAGTATTACATTTGTTTTATTCTTTGTTCCACATCGACAAGATACGAAAAAATAATTTTATTTATAACCTTCACCAACTTAATTAATAATTGCCAAGCTTGGTAGCAATGAATTTGTATTCAAGTTAAGGCATTAGATGTAATGTCTGAAAAAGACTAAATAAATTAAAATAATTTTATGCTTCTTAATTGAAAATAACTAAAATTAAAATACTCATTTTTTTATTTCATTCAGAGTATGAGTATATATATAAAAAAATGAAAACTTAACTAATAAGAAGGTTTAGGTTTAATAGATTTTCTAGTAACTCAAAGCCTCGAGCTCCCTATGAGCACTTGTGAGGTAGCTATTGTTTTTTCAATTCTGACATATCTAAGATTGCTGAGGCTTTGGCTATCCAGCAAGTAGGTTTTTCTGTATTTCAATTCTCAATCTCGTTTAGTATTCTTTTTCAACCCAAAGACTTATTTATATTAGTCTTCAATATCCACACATCTTTCTTTGAGTCAAACTCCTTTTATTAGTAGTACATTTGTTTTCTTCTTTGTTCCACATCTAGAAAACATGAAAAAATAATTTTATTTATAACCTTCACTTAATAATTGTTGAGCTTGATAACAATGGATTTGTATTCAAGCTATGGCATTGGATAGGCGGGCATTTATAAGATGAATATATGAACATAAATAAATTAAATTAAATTAATTTTATGCTTCTTAAATGAAAAGAAATAAAATTAAAATACTCTCTATTTTTTATCATTTAGAATGTAAGCATATATATGAAAACATCCAACCTAACTAATACATAAATTTAGGTTTAATAGATTTTTTGGTGGCTCGAAGCCTTGAGCTCCTTGTGAGCACCATGTGAGGTAGTTTGAAAGGTCAATTTCCTTGTAGGTTGCCCGTGAGCTTTATTGTTTTCAACTCTGACTCATCTGAGACCGCTAAGACTTTGGTAATTCGATAAGTAGGTTTTTCTATATTTCAATTCTCTGTCTTTTTTAGTGTTTTTCTTCAATCTAAAGACCTATTTATATCTGTCTTCAATATCTACGTGACTTCTTTTGAGTCAAACTCCTTCAATTAGTAGTACAATTGTTTTCTTCTTTGTCCCATAATGAAAAGATATGGAAAAATAATTTTATTTTACATCTTTGCCAACTTTATTATTAATTGTTAAGCTTGATAGCAATTAATTTGTATTCAAGCAAATGCATGAAATAAGTGAGCATTTATCAGATATAATGTATGAAGAGGCATAACGCTTCTTAAATTAAAATAATTTTTTTTTGGTTATGAAGAGTGTTTAGGTCCGCTTACGCATAACTCGACTAATTTCTCCACCTCGAACAAGGCTTCCGAAACAAGGGTAAACCTTTGCGGTTCATGGCCGCCAGTGTAAATGAGCCTCATGGGATTCAAACTTGAGACCACAAAGGGAGCTAACCCTTTGGTCCAATTTTGAATGTCACTGAGCCACCCACTGGTGGTTAAATAATTTTATGTTTCTTAAATGAAAATAAATAAAATTAAAATACTATTTATTTTTATTGTTCACAGTATGATAGTAGATATAGAAAAATCCAAACCTAAGTAATAAGGGAGTTTAGGTTTAATAAAATTTTTGACAACTCGAAGCGTCAAACTCTATGCAAACACCTCTAAGGTGGTTTAAAAGATCAATTCCTGTGAGTTATCTGCGGGCTTTTTTTTTTTTTTTTTTAACTTTCGACTCATCTAAGGCTACTGAGGCTTTGACTATTTGGTAGGTAGGCTTTTCTATATTTCAATTCTTAGTTTTGTTCAGTATTCTTCTTGAACTCGAAGATTTACTTATATTAGTTTTTAATATCCACATTATTTCTTTTGAGTCAAACTCATTTAATTAGTAATATATTTGTTTTCTTTTTTGTTCCACATTGACAAGATTTGAAAAAATAATTTTATTTATAATCTTCACCCACTTAATTAATAATTGCCAAGCTTGGTAACAATGTATTTGTATTCAAGTTAGGGCATCGGATAAGCGGACATTCATCAAATGTAATGTATGAAAAGGCATAATGCTTCTTAAATGAAAATAAATAAAATTAAAATACTATTTATTTTTATGAGGAAGCATAGTGCTTTTTAAACGAAAATAAATAAAACTAATTTAGAGTATAAGTATATATATATATATGTATATATCCAAAGCTTACTAATGAGGAAATTTAGATTTAATTGATTTCTCGAAACGTTAAGCTCTCTGCGAGCACCCTTTGAGGTGGCTTGAAGAGTTGACTTTTATGCAGATTGCTTACGGGCTTTATTTTTTTTTTTTTTCAACTCTAGCTCATCTGAGATTGCTAAGATTTAGGCTAGCCAGTAGGTAGGCTTTTCTGTATTTCAATACTTAGCCTTATTTAGTGTTATTCTTCAATCAAAAGACTTATTTATATTAGTTTTCAATATCCACGTGACTTCTTTTGAGTCAAACTCTTTCAATTAATAATACATTTGTTTTCATTTTTGTCCCACATCGACAAGATATGAAAAAAAAATTTTATTTAAATCCTTTACTCAATTAATAATTTTCGAGCTTAGTAATGATGAATTTGTATTTTTTGTTTTTTATTTTCTATTGTCGTTTCTTTTTTCTAAGATGAAAATTAAACCTGCGTTTGAAAATGTAATTTTATTTATATAATTTTTTTATCTTAATAAAATATTTAATTTTATTAGTTTTTAAAAAACTTAGTTGAATTTAATAAAATATATTTCATATTAATTTAATTTAATGTTATTATGTATTAAAATCACAGAGTTATAATTTAATTATATTATTTATTAAAAAGTGAATAAAATATAATTATTATCTCATTTAAATAAGTAAATATAAAATGTAATAATTATAATTTAGTTATATTTTTGTTAAAAATAATTTGATAAAATATATTTCATAATTATTTAAATAAATGAATTATGAAATTTATTTAAAATAATTTCAAATATATTTAATATTAATTAATTTAATTTAATTATTTATTAAAAATAATTTAATCAAATATATTTCATTTTAATTAAATTATTTATTAAAAATAAATTTATAAAATATATTACATACTAATTTGGATAATCAAATTAAAATAAGTTTAGTTTAATAAAATATTTATATTATTTATTAAGATAATTTTAGTTTAATAAAATATTATATTCAATAATTTGTGTTAATCTGGTGCAATAAAAATGGATAAAGTCTTAAAAGTGACAAAATGTTAGTAAAAAAAAAAAAAGAGTGAAAATAAATTTTTGTTTACATTTTTTCTGTTTAAGTTTTCACTTTTTTGAAAATAAAAGGATATAAATAAATTTGACAAATATGTTTCTATTACTATTATACAAAATTTTAAAATTATATACAGGAAAACAAAAAGTGGAAGTGTTACAAAAAAAAAGAAAAAAAGAACTAAATATTTACTCGTCCAAATGAGTCATAATTCAATAATGCTTAAAATATGAAACCATGATTCAGCCATACTCGAGCCATTTTATGCCAAAGAGTATAATAACGTTATTTCAAGACACAAAGTTTACAAAGCATAACTTTATTTAATGTTATCTAGTTTGTTTCATTTTGTTTATTTGGAGTTGCCACAAAGTCAGAACATGCACATATAAGACCATTGCCAGTAGTTTCTTCACGTCAATCTCTATCCTCAAATATACGATTATCAGTAAAATACATCACTCAACTGTGTCTTTATCCCTATATCCATTTTCTATTTCATTAGCAAAAACATATTTGATTTTTAATATTAAAAAAATGAGAAACTACATAAAAAAAAATTAATTTTTTTAAATAGCACACGTTGCCACATCAGCAAGTAAGAGGGGTTACATTGAATTTCACTCATTTCAAATTTGAAAAAATTAGATTTTAAAATTTAAACAAAATTAAAAGTTCAAAATATTATAAATTAAAATTTGAATTTAAAAAAGAAGTCAGAATTATGATTTGCCATTTATGTATATAAAAATTACCATGATATGTCAAATGTCGAAATAATTTTACTAATTTTATTAATTTTGACCAATCTTGACTACAGAGAAAATAATCGCAAGGAATTTACTAGATATAGAGGGTTAAATAATAATTCTTTATACTGTTAAATGACATTAAAGTGCTGCAAAATAGATATTTGAAAAAAGAAACCGCTAGCAATGTGGTAATAGGATTATAGTATACGAAAGGGGATCATCGGATGGGAATTTCTACAATGAGGTGCTAACTTTTCTTACATTTTTGTCATTTTTCTTACAACAATTTTAAATTGTTTTTATTTTATTTATTTATTTTTATTTTAGTAGATTTTTGTAAAAAAAATTGATGAAAATGTAAGAGGATGTCATTAATTATTCGTAAAGTAATTATGTGGGATCACTAAAAGTGGGATGTTGGAATTTTAATTATTTTAATTATATATATATATATATATATAAGTAAGTAAAAAAAAAAAAGGGGCAAATCAAAGGGTAAATCTATTCGACTATTCCCAGAGAAATTATGGCTACATACAGGTTAGGAACTAGCCAGTCCATTAGCGATATGTACTTTCCTCTAAACTCGCACAGAAATCGTCTGGTTATAGATCATAGAGTCAGCACATTTAATTTGCAACGGTGAAAAACATTTTTTCTCTGTCCAAATTTTAATTCTCTCTCTCTCTCTCTTCTCTCTCTCTTCAATCAATCTTTCAAAAACACTCTCTCTGAGCTCCATCGAATTCTTCACTGATACTCTCTGTCTTCGACATCACCAACGGATGCCCTAACAGTTTTGCTCGTGGGCGTTGTCGATCTTTAACTACATTGTTGTTCTTCTTCTCCTTACCAGCAGAACAAAGTACTGGGGAAGGGTGGAAATCGGGTTTTTTTACAGATGACTGATTTCTGGTGAGTTTTCTGATTTTATCCATTATACCGTTTTTCTAATGTTTCCCGTTTGTCTGGAACTGTTACACACATTCTCACACATATCTAAACGTATGCCTATTTGTTCATGTGTATGTGTATGTGTATGTATATTTAATTTATTTATCTATTTATTTATTTATTTTTTTTGCAGTTTCTGAAAATGTGTGTTCATGATTTGAATTTATACGCTTTCTGGTTAATCGGAAAAATGGGTTTTCAAATTATCTTGCTTTAGTTCAAGGAAACCCTTTTTCCTCCCCAAAATAGTCTCAAAAAGTGCTCGGAAACTAGGGCTTTTGGAGCACTTCACTGTATGTTTGAGCAATGTAGGGTGATTTGAGCCATCAATCTTAGCAGAAACATAGCTGTTTGGAGTAATGTGGATTGATTTGGAGCTAGATGCTCTGTTTGGGCTGAAATAGTAGATGGGTTTGTTTTGATCCTGTTATATGTTTGGCCAGAAATAGTAGGTGGGTACCTGAATGAGCAACGTAGGTTACTTAAGGTGTGAATATTGTTGAAACCCAAATATTATGGTTAATTTCATTACTGTGCTATTTGAATTTCTCTCAGTCTCTTACTAAGTATTTTGTTATCTGGTGCCACATTGCGGATGCATTTCAAGCTTCTGTAAATCCTGATCTGATTTGGATTATTAGTGAGAAAATGAATGTTGAGAAACGAGCTTCAAAGGGAGGTTTCCTTCAGTTGTTTGACTGGAATGCCAAATCTAGGAAGAAGTTGTTCTCGAACAAGTCTGAATTGCCAGGTACATATTTTTTTTTCCCTTTTTTTTAAATTTTCTTTTCAATCCTTGTTCATTAACTATTATGTGCATACATCTTTATGATTTTAACCTTGTGTTATTTCTTTTCTGATGCCTTGACTTTGTTGTCTATTTTCTTTCTGACCATGCTATTATTTGTTAATTTTCTTACATATAGTTTCTGGGATTTTGAGTGCAGAAGGTTCAAACCAAGGGAAAGAAAAGGTTGTGAATGCAACAATATTACACCCTCAGCTTGTGGGTTCTCTCCCTTCCTTTCTCACATGCAAAAAAAAAAAAAATCATTTTCTTTCTCTTGTTTACTGATATCGCATGAGTGTACACAATTTTGATGTTTTGTTTACTATTGGCATATTTTTAGATGGAGGTTCATGTGAATGGGCCTGATCCAAGAGGTAAAGGAAGTAGCGATTACAATTTAGCTTCATCAGTAAGTGGTGATGAAGGATTTGTGGCTAGAGCGCCCAGTGTAGTTGCTAGGCTTATGGGACTGGACTCTTTGCCTACTTCAAATGGTTCTGAGCCCTGTTGTACCCCATTTTGTGACTATCCTTTTGCTAATGATTCTCATTCCCAAAAGGCTAACGCTGCCAATCCTGCGATTGAGCATCACAACACAAGTGATATGTCAAATTACAGGACTTCAAGAAATCTTGCAGAACAAAGGCTGCAGAATGTGCATGACAGGCCAATTGATAGGTTTCAAATTGAAACATTACCTCCAAAATCAGCCAAAACCATTCCAATTACGCACCATAGGCTGTTGTCTCCGATCAAACATCCTGGGTTCATCCCAACAAATAATTTTGCCTACATAATGGAAGCCACTGCCAAAATTATTGGGCAAGGTCCTTCATCAACAATCAAGAGTAAAATGCCATCCTTTGGGTCTTCTTCAGTGCCCTTGAGAATACGGGATCTAAAAGAGAGAATGGGGGCCACACAAAAGGCATCTAGGCTTCCTGAAGCATATCAAAGACCCTGCGAGCCTAACTCTGTTAACTATATGAAAGGAGAGCATAGTCAGAGGAGCCAGATTGGATCAAAAGATACACAATTGTTTAATGCTTCTATGGATTCACCAAAAGATGGTTCTGACAGTTTAAAGAAAAGGGGGAAATCTGTATCACTTGCAATCCAAGCGAAGGTCAATGTTAAGAGAAGAGAGGGATTGGCTCCATGTAGTAATGGGAGTTCAATTAACCGACAGGGAGGTGATGATGTTAAGCTGGACCAGCATATTAAGAACCAAAAAAATATGCAGAAGGGTGCGCGGAAGAGGACTTCCACAAGCAGCATGTCTGATGTGCTCAGGCAGAATAACCAGAAGCAGAATTGTGTAGCTAATAAGGACAGGTTATCTTCGAAAGCTTCAGTCTCCAACCAGCAAGACAGAAAAATTCCATCCATTACTGGTTCTCTTAGGCCAAATAAGGTTATAAACTCAGCAACTGGGTCCAGGAAGAAGAATTCTTTGGCAAATGATACAGGCAAGGAACTTCGGTCATCTAAAACAAAGATCTTTTCTCAAAAGAAAAGCCCTGTCCATGGGGATATTCATCTTGAAAAGGACGTTTCTAAGAGCATATTGATCAATAAAGATGAGAAGTGTGTAAGATGCAATGTGGCAATTGATGGTTGCATGAACTGGGACCCCGTTAACTGGAAAAACAGCATGAATGTTGTTTCCTTTACGTTCACGTCTCCTAGTAAAAGATCAGCACTGTCCTCTGGTCCAGCCATGGAAAAGAATACTGATGATGATAATAATCAGTGTAAGTCAAAGAATGTAACTTCTCAGGGATTGAATGTTATTGGTGGAGATGCATTGAGTGTCCTCCTTGAGAAAAAGCTTAAGGAATTAACATGTAGAGTGGAGTCATCTCAATGTAACTTTGTTGAAGCAGGGAGTGCTTCTTGTTCTGCATTTAGTTTGCAAGATTCTCTGTCCACTCTCAATGTGATAAATGCCCCATCATCAGAACATGGAAATAGTTTTCAACTAAACATGCAAGAAGTTAAATCCAGCTACCCATATGGTGTTGGTTGCTTTTCAGTTGATGGTCTGCTGCTCAAAGCTAAACAAAAGTGTGAGGTACACATCCTCTTTTATGCATTACAATTGCTGCTACTTTTTTCGTTGTTTTTCTTTTCCTTCATCTGTTCCTTAATATCCTTTTTTGCAAGCTTCATAAGATTGGCTATGAAAATTTGAGATTTTCATCATTCAGATGCAATGCACCATTATACTTATATTAGTATTTGTTCAAAACTTTGTTTTAAATTAAAATATTCAGAATAAAGCCAACAGTTGACCATTTCCTGCAGAACAAGTTCAAATTTCCAAACCATCATCGCATGGTTACTCTTAACGCTGATAGAGACCTTGCATATTTTGATGTTTTGGCGTAACATGCCGTCATGGAAAACTAATGTGTTCTAGTTTTGAGTAGAAAACAAACAATTTAAGAAATAAAGCACTCTCAATAACTTAAGGACAAGACAAATATTTTGAGTAAGAGAACATTGTAGATAAGATTCTACCTGTCTAATGTCTATTTCACAGAATCAAGGTCTTCAACCTGTATTTTATTGAAGAGTTCGGTTTGAGGTGCTGATCTGCACTTATCTTCCAACTTTCCCCGTGTGCCTTCATCTTTTGGTCCAAGAGAAAAATGTTGTACTGTTTGTTGAATTTTACAGCTGTGCATGGAAATAGTTCTTGTAACATTTAAATCACTCAGATTCTTTTTTAAGCCATATTCAGGGCTCGGATGAGATGGAAGGGCAAAGCAGCAACAGTGAGTGTGGAAAAATACTTGAGAGTGGATATCCTCTTCCACTTTCAGGTCTGGACCCCAGTTCCTCAGGTGGAAGTTCCAGTTTATCAGACACCAAAAAAGGCTCTATTACTAATGGTAAGAGCGCCAAATCCTGTGTTGATTTTTTTTTTTTCCCCTTTCCTTTTATTATTCCATGAAAGCATATTTTGTAATTTTTAGTTTCAAAAGCTATTAAATGACACGAATAAATTATATATTTTGATATTGATTAGGATTACCATTGAAAAAATACATTGAAATTTTCACGAGGACTTTCAGCATTTTTTTCCATGAAAAATATTTTTTAGTTTCAAAAGCTAATTAAAGAAAAAGAATATATCATATATTTGGATATGATTAGGAATACTACTGAAAGAATACATTGAAAATTTCAGGATTAATTGAATAAAAGAAAATGAATAATAAATCTGAACGGCATGCCAGGCCTTAATAGGGGAAGAGGTAAAATTTCTCCAAGGTGGAAATACATAAATTTGTTGTAAAAATCTGTAGATGGCTTGTAATTGTTTTCATTATTTATACATTTGGGTTTGGAGTCACCTGAATGGCTGAATCTGCGGAATTATTTGTCATGTAATTTGGGCAAAACAGGGGAAAACAAATAATGCTTATTCAGAACTAAAGGTGTGTTGAGTTCAATTATCTTAAAATGATATGCAAATTTTGTGCTGATGCATCTATGGCTATATGCAAATTCCATGTTCTAATAAATATGCTCCATTTCAGGCTGCAAGCAGTCTTCACTGGCCAAGCCTTGTCAAATGGTCGATTGTATCTCTGCTACAAAGCACCTACCAGCAGAAGTTGAGCCCGAATTTTCAGATTCAGCTTCTTCCATATTGGTTCCGTTCAGTTTGAAAGATTTTAAGAGATCTTCTACCTGGGAATTAAAATACATTACAAAAATACTTTGCAATGCAGAGTTGGTTCTCAAGGATTTTGTGCTGGGTCAGGTCAGCACGGTGATAACCCCCGATCTGTTTGACAGGTTAGAGAGTCAGAAACTGGGATTCGATGATGATGCAGAAGACTACTTCAGGCTTGGAAGAAAGCTTCTGTTTGATTGTGTGAGCGAATGCCTGGAATCAAGACGCTATCAGCTGTTTGGTGGAAGTTGCAGAGCATGGTCTAGATGGGGGACATTGGTTCCAAGGAGAGGGTGGTTGGCAGCTGAATTGTACAGAGAAATTTCAAGTTGGACGAGCATGGGAGAATTGATGGTGGATGAGCTTGTTGAAAAAGATATGAGCTCTGGGTATGGCAGATGGGCTGATTTTGGAATTGAAGCATTTGAAGAGGGTGTAGAGATTGAGAAGGGGATTCTAACTTCTTTGGTGGATGAACTGGTTGATGATTTCTTCCTGATCTGAACTCTGTTGAGCCCTCTTTGAGGGGCTTTGTTTGATCTCCATCTAATTGTTTACATGTAGGTGGATTACTGTGTAAGTCATTGATCTAATGTTATTTTCTTCAGTGTAAACAAGAAAAATTCATATTTAAAAAAAAAAAAAAATCATATTCAGCTGTGTTGGTTTTGACTGGGATCAGTATGAAGGCATGTTTGTGGCTCATGGTAGGAAAATTAAAGCTGTAAAGTGAACTAGCGTTGAAGATTGAGGTGTGTTTGGTTAATCCTCATCCAATTTTTTTTTTTTGTTTTTTTTGTGTGTTGGAGGGGAGGGGCAATTTTCCTTGAATAAATTATGGTTTTGTTTGGAGAAGAGATGAGGGAAAAAATAAGTCTCCGTTTGGAAAGTCTCAGTTTTTGGTTACTTGATTTTTTGGTTTTTTTTTTTTTTAATGATTAAATTACTGTTACATTTAAAATTTTTTAAGTTATGAAGTGCAAAAATATTAAATTAATAAATAATTAAAAACTAACTATTAAAATTTAATTTTTAAAATAAAAAGTCAATTGTTTAATAACTAATTAATAGTCAAATATGAAAAAACTAGTTCTTTTTACTTCTCAGGTTTTGTTCAGAAAAAAAAAAATTGGTAGTCGTACTATTATTACTATCTTTTTTATTTTTTTTTTAAATGAAGAAATTTATTATTTTACATTTGAAATTTTTTTTAAAACGTGGAGGACAAAAATATTAAATTAATCAAAAAATTAAAAAATAAACTACTGACAAATTAATTTTTTTTTTCCTTTCTAAAGATACAAAAAAAAAAAAATTAACCTTTTTTTTTTTTCAAACTCAACCTAAGCGTCAGTGAAAAGGAAAACGGAATGAAAGTGAGGACATGTATTTTTGAAGAAACATCTCACATGCATGTACATTTTAAGTTATTACTTATTGCTGGTAATTCATATGTACATTTTCATAGTAGTTGTTGTTTATTACTGGTAATTCATATGTACATTCTTTTTATTTTTGTCAAATTTTTTCAAACAAAACTTCACGCAAGGGTGTGATGACCGGTTAGTAAATTAGGATTTTGATATATAATTAAGGTCCGTTTGGCGCAACTATATTTGTTGAAAATCACTTAAAATCTCTAAAATTATCTTTTATACTTTTATACTTTTTTACCCTCTCAAATTCCAAAAAAAGTTCAATATTTAAAAAAATAATTACGTAACCAGAATTCCATTAATCAAATAGGTAAAAAAAAATTTGAGATGTCAACGCGGACTCTAAGCTATCGAATAATACCCACTTTACCTATTTTTTGAATATTTTTTGTATACCGTTCTCACGGAAGGTATCAACCCATTTTGACGATTTTACACTAGCTAAACTCATCCTGACGTGAATGATGAATCGTTCTGATGGTTTCCCCACTATTCCATGCCATCCAAACAAAATAAATCGAACTGTCCTAACAATCTACTAGAAAATTTGGGATTTGATACATATGTTTCAGGCGAACTGATGAATAGCGAATAAAAAACTAAAATACGATCGATTTCCAAATATAGAGCCATCAAAAATAGTTATAAAACAGCTCTAAAATATATTTTCAACCATTAACAATGGGTTTGAAAAGAAAAGAAAAAACTCAACACCCGTAGATCCACCATAACTATAGGAGTTTTAAATGAAAGAAAACCAACAAAAAAAAAACGTAATTGGAAGAAAATGAGAATAAATACCATTCGATTCGAGTACGAGAAGAATGAACTGCAGAGTGAGTGTGTTTAATCTTGAGTTTTTGTTGGAAAAAATATCGTCTCACAAGCATATTCTCATCCATTCCGTCTCAACCGATTTCAAACCGCGATGATGATTATAACATTGATCATTCAAATTTTATGATTTTGAATCATACGCACCAAATACCAAAAATAACCAAAATCACATTTTTACCATTTTTCATTATTTTCCGTCAGCATCAAACAGATTCTTGAGTTATTTCATGTTTTATTATAGCACCTGTATAAATTTAATTGGGTGGTGACGTATTCTCTGTAACAAGCAAGTGACCATTATTGTCCTTTCTAGGCTACAGTGCAAACTGAAAAGAGGCCCCCGTAAGGTGTACAGAATTGCATGTCATCTTTATTCTAATTTAATTAATTAAACAATTAAAATAATTATGTTAATTAAATTAAAATCAACAGCTTTTTTTTTTAATGCCTCAATCATTAATTATTAATTATATAGCCTCGTCTTAGCTGCCCAATAGTCAGGATCCTAAGCAGATAGCCTACTTGAATCTACAACGAAGTTGTAAATGCACCTCTGATTTGGCCCAATGGAATGGCAAATCTTGTATTAATCAGGTCAAGGGGATTTCAAGATGATGATCCGATGGCTGATGATAGATGGATAAAGTGGCGTATGTGAGTTGCAGGGGAGAAATGTAAGGGTGGGATTGTAGAGGATCAAAATGGAGGGGAACGTGCTACCCTCTGTGGTTTTGCAATTTGGGGTCCATTGTACTTTCTCATTTTCCAAGCAAGATCCCTACTCTTCTATCAATGTCTCCCACCTTTTTAATCCTTTTCATGTTACCGTATATATATAATATATATATATACATATAATATAAACATTCAATACCTAATTTGCCCCTGAGTAGAGTCTAGAACTACAAAAAAAAAAAAATTTAAATTTTCTACTTTCTAAACTCTACCTAATTCACTCTCACAAAACTTTAAGCATTTTATTTATGGAAAATACTATTTTATCTAAAAAAGTTAAAATGATGTGATAATTGTATAAATTTAATAAAAATATTTTAATAAATTCGTATTTTTAAAAAATAACGTCATAACTATATCAATCCATCACAATTTTACAGGGCTGGGTTTGAGTGATGAGAATTATTTTATTTTATTTTGAGATAATTATTTTTTTATTTTTGAAAATCTATATAATAAAAACAAAACATTTGATATGATATTTATTTCAATTATCACTAAATTTTTATCACGTTATTGTTGTAATCTTTTTTAAATTTATATAATAAACACATTGGTTGATATAACAGTTACATACGTGACACGAAAATGTGAAAGGATACTGGACGGTTCGTGTTTGGCATGGACATTCACTAGTTATTTATACCACTAAACTTAAAAAATGCACCTTTGCACTCCTTGTAATTTTGGTTAAAATAAAAACATTAAAAAATCTGTTAAAGATAACGATTTTAACTTTAAGTAATTTTAAAATTTGTACTTATATCCCAT
>QLOD02000029.1:6963172-6980625 GCA_003260245.2 Sideroxylon spinosum | reverse complement strand
GCCTTTGGAAAATGATAAAGCAACTGTGCCAGAGCTTCGGTGATCAATTAATTTGGCAACTTGGTCGAGGAGAGAAAGTAAGAATGGGCAAACTTTGGTTTAGAATATCATGCCCCATAGAAATCTTCAGGTTTGGGAGATGGATGATAATAGAATGTCATGCACTAGAGTCTAGATTTATAATTTGAAAGTTCTGGGCAGGAAGGATGGTTTTTGTTTTGGGCTTGTACTAAGACAAGGGAGTTTGAGGTGAGACCATTTTAAAGTCTTCGATGGGCAGCAGAGAAGTGGGTTTTCCCTGGATAGAGATTTAGAAACCCCTAAAGGGTGTTTTTTTCTCGTTTGGGCAGTTCGGGGGAGAATTTTAAATTTGTAACAGAGATGGTGTGCTTTAGAAAATAGACGCAGTTTGTGCAAAAAGCAAGAGGAGGCTATTGATCACATTTTCATTCATTATTTGTGATCCAATAAAGGGATATGATTCATAATGCCTTCAATGTACAAAAGGGTGTTTCCGAGAGATGTAGTCTTTTTTGAGATCTTGGTGAGATTATCGGCAAAGTCGTGACAAAAAAGAGACTTGATCTAATAATCCCATTATGTCTTTTTTAGCCTATTTGGAAAGAGTGGAATAGTTAAACTTTTTAGGGTAGGGATATACCATGTGTATAGGCTCAGAAGTTTGTTTTTGTCTAGCTAGCTTAGTTAGAGAGTTTAGAATTATTTTGGTCTTTTGTTGAGAGCATGACAGTGTAACCGCTGTTTTGTGGTTGGGGGGGGGGGCACTTCCCAACGTTTTTTAGTAAAATATATTTTTATCCATTAATAAAAAATAAAAATAAAAAAAAAAACTTAAAACAACATTGACTGGACTAAGAATTTCAAGAAGGCAACAGTCTTGAGATGTCTTTCTTTTCAGTATAAAATAAAGCATACTAAAGAATTGACTAGCTTCTGAACATGCAATTGAATTCCTTTTTCCCATTGTATTTCTTTGGATGTCAAAAATCTAAATATCATCAGCCCTTAGTCCAAGAAGAAGGTTACTGAATCACAACTGTAAACAAATCCCTCCCCCCCCCCCACCACTCTCTCTCTCTCTCTCTCTCTCTCTCTCTCTCTCTCACACATTTTCCCACCTTCAGGCTTCAGCTCATATATAATGTATGAATACCAACCCAAATTACAAGATGACATTATACTCGACACAAATGGGTGATTTCGATTGTTACACGGATAACAAATCTATAAATACGCCATTTCCACGGCCAACTCAGCAGAAAAATGTTTGTAGAAAAAAAAAATATAATAATTGAAGCTGGCTAGCCATCTGGTTTCTAGAATAGGTTATGGAGCGAATATCTAATCCTGGAAAATCAGAAATCTCACAAGAACCGTTGGGGAAAAGTGGCTTACTTATCTGTTTGCTGTTCATCGGTGAAAGCCAAATCAAATATTTGACTGTAGTCATCTACAAAGTGGACCTCAAGTCCTTCCTTCACGTTAGGTGTAAGCTCATCATAATCTCTCCTGTTAGCTGAAGGAAATATGATCGTCTTCACATCACTGCGCCTTGCTGCAATTGTCTTCTCCTTAACCTGATTTTCACACAAAATTATGAATCAGTGAGACTTGGGCTGCACCACAAGAAACACTAAGGAAATTGCAAATCTAAACCGCAGTCACAACTTTGCAGTTTGATCAGAAAGCTACGTTCCCGGATTGTAGAAAACAAACGGACATGTAGGAATAATTCCATTACAAAAATAGTAGAAAAAAGATGCCACTAGGTTATCCATAAGCATCAAATAATCACATAAATATTATAACAATTGGATTATGGAATATATGAAAGAAAGGTAGATACAATCGTTCACTTGACATACCCCGCCAATTGGAAGGATTTTCCCCGTTAATGTCACTTCCCCAGTCATTGCTAGGTCCTTCTTGACAGGCTTCTTCATGGCAAGAGACAGCAAGGATGTAATCATTGTGCAACCAGCACTAGGCCCATCCTTAGGTGTGGCCCCTGCAGGGACATGGAGATGAAGCTTGGAATCGGCAAAGAAAGTATTATCTGGCTCCTTCTTGAGCAATATTGCCCTGGCAACCGTGTGAGCAATCTGAGCACTTTCTTTCATCACATCTCCAAGTTGTCCAGTGAGATGCAAAGCCCCTTTCCCTTTTTCTTGCTCAACGTGAGTGGTTTCTATGTAAAGGGTGGAACCACCCATAGCAGTCCAAGCAAGACCCATTACAACTCCAACTGGTGTCTGATCGTATATGCGCTCAGCATGGAAAACAGGTTTGCCAACAAAATCAGATAAGTTTGATTTGTCCACCAACACCTTTTCAATGGCCTTGCTCACTTCACTTTCCTGAGTTTTATCAGTTTCTACATCAACCTGTCAAGATACCAACCGTCAGCAACACCAATAAGCATATGTTCCTAAATCCGAACACTACATAGGGAACTAGTTGCTTTTAAGTGTTTCACTGAGACAATGTAAGACCAATTTGCAGTGAAATCAAACACTAATAACAGAATCTCAGAACATTTTAGAGGCCACTCACAATTCTCCAAGTGCAACTACTATTTCTTTTATTATTGCTACATCAACACCAATTACCAACAGTAATTTTTCTCCATGTTCTGAAAACAATGAAATAAAATAAACTTGAAAATAAAAACATGTAGGACGATCTATCAAGTTCAAATATTTGCATCGACTTTAGATAAATGAATAGCATAAATTTACTCAAAGAAGAACACCTCTAAATCATAAAAGGAAACAAAGAAAAAATTTAGAGAAAATCTCATTTCTTTAAGCATCACGTGAAAAAAATAGAAATTCCAAAACCGAGAGAAAGGAATTCAATGCAAAATGTCTTCACATTACAGCAACAGCTTTACAGAAATAATTGATTTCTTAGTACCATTGATTCAGAAGGCTGATCAGTGAGGCTTTTCTTTTGATCAGCTGGGAGATCCTCCTGCGTAGTTTTAGTTTCCGCTGAAGTTTCAGAAGCCATTTCATTACCACTACTGTCCACTGGTTGATCCACAACCAGACTCTGTGCCGCAACCACTGTTTCACCAGATTCACTAACAGATTCTTCTTTTGTTTCAGTAGGTCTCACAACCTGATCTCCAACAACTTCAGGTTCACTTCCTTTTCGGACAAGTTGCAGAGCAATCTGCCCAGTGATTAAAGAATATTTTAGTAATAAGAAAAAATTCAATATATCGGTCATTATTCATCTGGGTTAAAATTTAGAAACCAATGACATCCCAAAATACACACACACACACACATCAAAAACCAAGATTTATGCACGTCACCCAACTGGAAGCATACAAACCCATGTAACCATCCGAAAGTACAGCCCACACTCACCAACGTGATTGCCCCATATAATTAAAAAAATTTAATTTACCATCAAAAAATTTTAATTTTGCATGGAGATTGCCAGAAGTAGGGGAGAGAGAGAGAGAGACTCAAGAGAAATTGGAAAGAAACTATTAAACATGACCTTGACTACATGGATCTAATGGAATACATGGCCCTAAACAGATTTGATTGACATCGTCAAGTCCATATAACCAATCCCACCTAATGAAAAAAGGCTTGGTTTGGTATGGTATGGATTGGATTGGTTTGGTTTACCATCAAAATTCAGTTCACATACCTTGCGGTAAATCTTCTCAATTTGCTTCTGAAGACTTCGGACACCAGCCTCTCGGCAGTAATTTTCTATTAAAGCAAGAAGAGCGGCATCAGTTACTTCAACCTGAAACAGATGGTTATTCAAAATGTCAAAAAACCAGTTTTTTTAATGTAAATTTGAAATTTTATCTAGAGCATAAAAGGTCACAGCATCTCTCTCTCACTCTCTCTCGTATGTTTATTCAGTTTATTCATCTAGCTATATGTGTGCTGAGGACATCAATTGAAGCATAGTAGCATGGGCAGTTCCCATGTATGTCAGGCTGGGCTTGGAATCAGGCCCTGAGCCTGACCATTCCATCCCAAGTTGCAGATCTATGCTTCAGTAGGTTCACATCCCTGCTCCCCCCCCCCCCCAAAAAAAAAAAAAAAAGAAAAAAGAAAAAAATTAAATAAATAAATAAAACTGAAAAAAAAATGGGAAAAAACTTTGGAGGATTAATAGCTTCACCCTAGGCTTTGCAAATGGAAAGATTTTATGTTACAAACTAAGGAGTGAATTCCCTAGGTGGAAAACACATCTTTTTCCATCATTAAGTTGCATCCCTAGGCATAAAACTTGGGTCAGAAGGCATTCTCTTCCATGCAGAGAGCGTCCACACATCAGTTCAAGTTGGGTTTGGCTTAATCCCATAATTGAACAAAGCTAGACTGGTTCCTAAAATGTCAACCCAATCCCGAACCTTGAGGTGCAAGGAACTGAACTGAACTGAAACTTCAAAAATCGGTTCAGCTTTGGTCTAAACCGTTGCTTAATAGAAAATTCATCGAAATTTTCAACTAAGGCTTCGCATGGTAATATTTGGGTCCACTTCCTTCCTCCAATAAAGGTAGAAGGGCCAATTTGACAACAGCACTAATTCATGGGGAAATTGAAAGCAGAACTCAACTTTTTTCTACCTAAGTTGAAAAGCTAAAGCGTTGGTGGGAAACAACGTGGGACAAAGTTGAAAAGTCCTTTGATTTTTGAATGCTTCAGTTTTGGGTATCATAGTCACATATCAATTTTGTAAGAAACTTCACGTGCTTTAAATATCTCAACTCCTGGATGCCATTTTGCATGTGCAGCTGCCTTGGCAGAAGTTGCATATCAGCTGCACACTCCTGTTGGACGGAAGAAAAGCATCAATAGACTTACCCTAGATATTCACTCAATCATATGAAGGCATTATTTGGAGTGCCAATGTACTCCAATAACCTTTAAAAATTTCTAAAATTTATCTACTTTTTATCTCACTGCACATATTACAAATCCACATTTTATCTCACTTTTTATCACTCCAAACAAACTCAAAGAGGGCGGGACACAATTGTTAGTGCTCACCCCCTTTTTTTTTGGGTTAATACTGCTTAGAAAAAGAATGTTTGATGCATAAAACAATACCTGCTCAGGCCTAATGCCGCAAGCTTCACGAGTAGTTTTCTCCAAATAATCTCTCGCAATGTGCATTTTCTCGTCAGTTATATAGCCAGCAATTGCAACGACCTCCATTCTGTCCAAGAGAGGATTGGGTATCATTTCCACAACATTTGCCGTACAAACAAACAGAACCTGCATAATATAACGCATAATTGTCATGAATCACCTTCTTACGTCATATAAACTAATAATAAACCGTACGGGTAATTACACTTTACCCACTGAAGGTTTGACTCAAAAACAAGACCTTTTCTAGCTTAAAAGTCAACAGTGATTTGAACTAAAGTGCAAAACTGACTGAATTTGTTAATTATAGCCAGATTTGTGCCTCTTGAGTCAAAATTGTTGAAGAAAAAAATTCACAAAAATATATAGATAAAAGTATATTTTACCCATTTAAATGTTAAAATGTAACATTATTTCAATTTTTAAAGAGACTCAATTTGCCTCTATCTTTCTAAACAATGTTTTTCGTATAGCCACATACTATGGCACGTGCGACACAAATTTAGTAAAATTTAATATTTTTTTGGTAATTTTGTGCTTTAGTCCAACTCACGAGAGTAATTTTAAAACTGATAAAGATCAAGTTTTTTTTATCCAAACCACAAAGGGGTAAATATAATTACCCCCAAATAATAATGCACCAATATGGTAGAAAACATGCCAAATCCCTATTGCAATCCAAAATCCTACATTGTATAGGAACACTAAATCAGTATTTGTTTAAAAAAAAATCATTAAATTGGTGTATCAACAACACTATTTCAAACTACCACACCTAAATACAAACACGGAGTCTAACACAACATGGATGGATGCACCAACACGACAATTAGAAAAAAAAAAATGGCAAGATAAACTAACAAATAAAAATGTGTCATTTTTTTTTTGTGCATAAATAAAAATATTAACCGTTTATTTCATTTTTATAATAAAAATATAAATATATTTTGTTTTATCAAAATAACCATATATCGGCAAAAGGAAAAGTGTGAACATGATGTCCTAATATCATTTTAAGAGAAGTCCAAAGGAGAAGGAACTAAGAGCTATGTATCTATATTGTCATAAACTTGCAATGTGTTTCAAGTGTCTAACTAACGGACAGCTGTCCCCTTCGCCTCCCCCCTCCCTGTCATAAACTTGCAATGTGTTTCAAGTGTCTAACTAATGGACAGCTGTCCCCTTCGCCTACCCCCTCCCCAACTCTAAGTGGGACAGTCCCAAAAATAATAATGAGACATTTTTGGATGCAAGTCTGACGAGGGTCAGTGTGTGTGTGTGTGTGTGTGTCCAACATGGGTCAATAACCAAGCCATGGATACCATACCTTCCTAAAAATGTTCATACTTACTTAACCTTCAAAAAAATCAAGTGCAAACAACAATATGCATACAGGGTGTAATTCTCAATCTGTTAGATAGTCACATGAGAAGAAGAAAAAGCAGAAAGAAAATCTCTTTTATTTTATTAATTGGCAAAAAGTTGGACAAATGAACATCAAAATAAGCAGATCCCAAAATGGGAAAAGCTATTCTACTAAAAATTTTTAACAGAAAGTGGAACAAGAATGATGTGGCAGTGGAATTATTTTAATAAAGCTGCAATGTGGTGGGTTGTTTCTTTCAAAATGGTAGACCTACAATTATGCCACATCATTTTGGTTTAAATTCTGGAGGAAATAAATAAATGGTTGGGCTGCATTACTCTTTCAGAATTTAGCTTTTTTAAAGCTAGCATTTAGGCTCAAATTCAAAGGGGAATCTTGAAAAATTCTGATATCTTAGATAATTTTACAAAGAACACTACACAAATTTGTAGTAATGATACTAAGGCTCCATTTTTGGGATTATTTGCAGAAATAATACTAAGGCTCCATGTTTTTGGGAATATTTTTACCTTTTTCACTTTACGCTAAAAAAGTTTCCCAACTATAGTACTTGCTCAACTTTTTGGTTTCGCTTGAATGGAAAGCTTCTCTACGAAGTTTTTGTAATTAATTATTTATTATATAATGTTGGTCATTACTTATTTTTTAATATATACATAATTATAACCCAAAAAAGAGACAAAAAATTGTCATTTTCACTCAAAAAACCAAACTAAAAAGCCAGCTCCCAAACAGATCCCAAAAAACAACAGAGCAAGTTGACAAAGCTTTTTATCAGGGTAAATGACTATTCAATGATGAAACATAACATGCACCAAAAAAATAAACAATAAAACATACTACCCTATGAATTTGTTTTATTGACCACTCAGGAAAAACAAGTACTTCTACTGATAATAAAATTTTCTGAGATGGAAACCCCATGACAATACCTTTGATAAGTCTATTGGAACATCAAGATAGTGGTCTAGAAAGTTTGCATTTTGCTCTGGATCAAGAAGCTCCAACATAGCACTTGCTGGATCACCCGCATGTCCCCTTCCCAACTGCCATAAGGTGGGAAAAGGTCATTTTTAAGATGCTGATACAAATAATCATCATCACTCTTCAGAAAATTCTATAATTGGTCAGAAAAATTTTCTTGCCCATAGTAGTTCAGTTGTTCTCTTCACCCAAAGAAAGAATCCTGGACAATAAATGAATACCAGTTGTCAAGCCAAGCAAACCAGCCATATACCTTATCAATCTCATCAATCAAGACAAGAGGGTTCGCCGTTCCCACATTTTTCAGGCATTGAACCATCTTTCCTGGCATTGCACCAATATAGGTTCGACGATGCCCCTGCATGTAGGTTTGGAAGTCAACACTACAAGATGATATCTGCATGATGAAAATCTGTGATCATGCATTAACGTTTATACCAGTTTTGAAAGTTATATCTACCTTGATTTCAGCAACGTCAGACAATCCTCCAACAGAAAATCGGTAGAACTTACGGTTCAAAGCACGTGCAATTGAACGACCAATGCTAGTTTTACCCACTCCGGGAGGGCCAGAAAGACAGATGATTTTTCCTGTTGTTAATATCATCAGTATTCCACCCAATTGTTTCAAATTATAGAAAGGAAAAGCACGCGTTTAAAATCTACAGCGAAAACCATCCGCCAGTTCCTGACAATGCTAAAATAGGTATTAGAAGTCCCATTCCCAATCGACTCCCAAAATTAAGACATGAATTTGCTAGCAATTCCATGTAGAAGGAAAGTTTGGCCCTAAGCTCCCTATTACTTGATGTGGAATGTGGATTAACGGAAAGAATGAAATAGGACTTTCAAGGGTGTTGAAAGGCCAATGATAAAATTGAAAAGTATAATTTTCCCCCAATTTTATGTAGATGGCTTTCTGATTGGGTATTGTCTAGCCTTTGCCATTCCTTGTTTTTGAATATAAAATACCCTATCAGAATTGCGTAGCCCATACAGGTTATAGCTGAAAGAGATTATCTAGCTTTGGCAAAATCGGCTTGTATTCACTTAAATCGTGATCCTTCGTGAAAAAAGTGGAATAATATCATGGAATTAAGTGTAAAAACAAATTAAAAATTTAATTTGGATTGTCACCATCGAGAACTAAATTCCAGAAACTTGAGCTTAAGGTCATGAAATTAAGTGTAGAACTCTGCTCTCAAGTAGCAAAGGCAGGGGTCAGTTCGGTCAATGCTGGGTGACTACTAGACCTTGGGCTGTGCCAGGGGATAGCCTGACCCCTTGGCCCAACTTGACCCAGTCAGTTGTAGATCTACTCCATGACGCTGTGGATCTCAATATAACACAATCCTAAGGAAATAAGGTCTCAGATCTCACAAAGATGTTATTTTCCAAAGAATCCCCCCCCCCCCAAAAAAAAAAACAACAAAAAAAAAATAAATGAATAAATAAAAGGGGAAGAAATGTCAAGTTTCCAACCATGGTGTCGTGGGATCATTATTTTAAATCCATATCAAATGATGTAAAAACTTTTACAGAGGGACATAAAAATCTGCAAAATACATATTTTGTTTCAGAAACCAAAGGAAAGAAGAAAGAGGTAGTGAGAGACAAGAAGAAGAAAAAAAAAAACACTTGCGTGACTGCATTTGCTTCAGACTAACAAAGAAGGAAGAACACAGTGACGACAACAATGACGGCAAAGGAGCAAGATTTTGCAAACACCAATCAAATGCTAGCCCTTTCTTACTGCCCCTTTCTCTCTCTTCTTTCTTGCATTTTCTCAAGATGTGTAACCTCTGGTCACTAATCCTCATTTTTAAGAAACCTTAGAAACAGCTGCAAGCTTTTCTCAGCAATCCCCACTCAAAATAGGAAGATTGTTTAAGTTCATCAGAAAACACGGAGTTTCCTGTCCAAAAGTGATGCATGATGAATAACTTTCTGGACAAAGCATAGAGAAACAATCTTGTTTCAGTCATAACCACGAATTTCGCGTTTCTCATGTATCCAAAACTTTCAACAAAAAAAATGAATTAAGTTTCATGTTTGTTGTCCAACAGATGAAATAATAAGATGCAAAGTAAGGATTAAACTAGCTGGTTTATTATGTCAAACAAAAAATAGAAACTACTGTTATATAATAGGCTGCCCTGTTCAAAAAGTCATTCCCAACCCCTTTTTTTTGAATGTGATACCCCAACCCCACCCCCAAGAAAACAATTAAAAACAAACAAACAATCAGTTTCAACCTGGATGAGCATAAGAATTTACTTTTAAGTGATACTGCATTTTATTTGTGTTACATGAATAAGATGTAAAATATATAATATTAAACACAGGGCAACATAATCCCTTTGAATAAGCCTACAAATTGAGGAACAACTGAAAGAAGGACACAGAGAGAGTATCAAACCAACCTTGTGAGATTCCTCGGAGCTTTCCCACTGCTATAAATTCCAATATCCTTTCCTTGACATCAGTTAAGCCATAATGGTCTTCATCAAGAATTCTTTGTGCCCGAATGACGTCGAAATTCTCGTCACTGCATTAAACAAGAACCATAGAAGATAACTCTACAATAGCGTTAAAGTTATGGTAATAAGTTCCAGACCAACGCCTTTTAACGCTTTTATTTTTGGAAGCCAACAAAATCAGGTGAAAACAACTTTAAAGTGAAAAAAGTCAACATTATGAGGCTTGTTATCATCAGTACTCCAAGGTTGAAATTCGAGCGGCCAGGACATAGTATCATAGAACAGTTTGTATCAGAACCCTAACAAACTTCTACCTTAGGTGCAGTGGTGGTTATTACTCAACAAAGGTTCTCAGTGTTCAAAGCAATGCACACTTGTTAATACCAAAACTGGACAGTAAGAGCACTAAATATACCCACATCAACAAACCAAAAGGAGAAACTAATCAGGCTATAACTTAATGTTGCATTCATTTGAGGTATTTATTGTATATTCAACTTAACAGGAAATTTATTGAACCTACAACTGAATAAAATAAAAAATGTGTCTTTGGAACAGTGATAAAGTTGTTCTATTGCGACCTGAGAGTCAAGAATTCGAACCCTGGAATCATTCCCTTTTCTTACAGAAGGAAAGCTGCAATGCAACTCTCCACAAACTCCGAACACAGGAGCCTTGTGTTTGGGTTACCCCTTTTTTTAACGACATAATGAAATAATAAGATTGGTATAAAAATGAAATTTTGTCGACTCCAAAGACAAAGACCACACACAAGAATTACAAAATCAATGTAAGAGTTATAAATTCCTACCTGTTCAGGTTCCCAATATTTGTAAGTATAAAAGTAAATTTGAATGGAGAACAAGAGTGCCTCCAAAACTGCAGTTAATTTCTGACTGCACTAGCACCAAATTCTTTACAAACTTTAACCCCCATCATCCTCCCTCAACAAATTTTGAAGAGAAAGAAGAATAAAATCCAAAAGGTAACAAAGGTTGTGCGCAACAATTGAACTAAATCAATGGAAGAAACAAATTGTAATCCCAAAGAATTTACAAAGACTACCAAATAAGGGAAACACATAACTTGTTCTAACCAAAGGACGTAAGTAAAACCTAATCATAAATTATATTACCAACTTAAGAAATTTGACATGTCATTTTAGCCAAATAGAGAAGGTTCACAAGGGAAAATAGACATATGAGTGGAAAGAGATTGACGGACAAACCTGTAATTACCCCAAGGCAATGCAGTCAACCAATCAAGGTAATTACGTGTCACATTAAATTCACTTGAACTGGCCTCTAATAGCTGAAGTTTCGTCAATTCTTCTTCTATAACTTGCAATACATGAGGCGGGCATCTGTCCTTATTTGGCTCAATTCTTTCCCTAAACTTTGCTGCAGCCAGAGCACAGAAGATGATTTGTGTCAAATCAATGCTGATATGAAGGTATACCATGTCCAGAATAGAACACTTGAGAAAAGGTGTGAGCAAACCAAAACAAGTGAAAATTATAGAGCTCAGGTTATCAACTTCAGGCTGTGTTCGTAGCTGGCTAAAGCTCTAGCTAAAGTCAGCAAAAGGGGTCAAGTTTCGCTAGAAATAATTGAAGCTACAGCTTACGAGTTTCACTCAATTCAACTTTAGATTATTATAAAGAAACATGATCCTAAAGTAGTTTGGAAGCACGAAAGAAAACTATAGTGATTTACGAGGTTTTTTGTGTTTCTATTGGCCAAAGACCTGACAAAACATAAATTCAAGCAAGCAACAAATTCCAAATCTTTCACTGAAGTTCAAACAACTAATGTGTCTAGTAGTTTAGCTCCAAAGAACCTGTCATATAACAGGACACAGTGGATAACTCATTTTCAGAACTCTGTATTCAAGTAATCTTCACCGTCAGCTTTATGTAACATCACAACAATCAATGTCTTCACTTGTCATCCAGCAAGTTGAGGATGAAATTGTCTGAGCTCATCTTGTTTCAACAATAAATTCATCGTCAAGCTTTGGATTGGCCAAGCTCTCTCAACAAATTTAAACAAGCATATGAAGCGTGAGCAGATTGTTTCATTTTTCAAACATGATGTCATGACATTATTAAATTGAAGACCAGATTGATGCTCGAAGTCAACCCACAACAAAATTGCAAGCATATATGATGTGAAAAGCATTAGTAAGCTTGATCCAAGCTATGAAGTGAATTTTGTGATTGGCTTTTGGCTACTTAAAGTTGCTAGGTTTAGGCACTAAAACAATGAGGAAAGAATTGATAGTTTGGAGAAATATAAGGCTGATATTGGGATTTATCCCTAGAAGGCATCATTCCAATATTCCAGGAATTAGTCCTACATTCTTCCGATAATCACTGTTCCCAAAAAGTAGGGGAATGGATTAGGTTGACTGGTAATCAATAATTCAGGGTTTGGGGGCAAGAAAGTGGACTTTTCTAGAGTGGTGGACAGTAACACAGAGTAGTAATTTTGCGGGATGAGGAGAAAAATGAGAATAAAACACTAGCAATTATGCCTGGACTTTCTTACAAATTACCCCCCAAGATTAGGCTATAAAAAGTGCCATGCACAATTTCAAAAAGCTTCATACAAATTCATAGCACTCTCAACTCTTAATTATAGCAAAATTATAAATGTAGATGTTGTTGAGCTCTCCTAATTCTACTAAAGCGTTGACCCAGTATTAGAAATGTATTAAAAAATAATAATTCCATATAAGACCCATGAAACCTAACTCCTGCAAAACTAAGATAAAATCAAACTATCCTGGACTCTTAAAACCTAGAAAAGCAAAAACAAATCAGTCCAGCAGCATTCTTACCTCGAAAAATCCATAAAAATGAGGCTCAAGTAAATCCTAAATAAGTGTATTACGCATCCAAAAGATATGCTTCTAATGAAATTCTAAATTTCACCCCTCTTTTTTTTCCAGACTTGAAATCAAAAAAACCTTACAAGTACGTAAATGACTTCCGAAATCTTGAATTGATGGAAAATACACATCTTTCTAGTTATAGTAGCTGTTAACACAGATCACAGGTATTCATCACAACACAAAGGATTGAATGAAATTCCATCGTCCAACCTGACTAAAAACATGACCTTTAATGTCTACAAGTGTTTCCTGAGGAACACAGTATTCCAAATGTTGATAGCAGAAGTGTCACAGACACCTGTGCAAGTGCCAAGTGGCTTCCAACAATCATTTAGTTCTGACTTATAATTACTACAAAGAACTAACCAGAAAGAGCTGTTTTGTCATCAGTCTCCAACCCCAGTTCCTGCATCAAGGTAAACAAATTTATATTTAATCTATGCATATTTATTAAAATCCAGCTTAACCACCCGGAAACTCCATCAGCAGATTGCTCAGCATCATTTCTTACGCCATTTGAGGAGATACAACGAAAAAGTAAATAAAATAGAATAAACATGAAGAATTAAACTATTAAAAAAAAAAAAAGTAACATAAGAGCACACCTTCTTGATGGCCTTAAGCTGCTCGTTCAACAAGTACCTGCGCTGCTCACCACTTATTTTTTCTTCAATTGCTTTAGCTATTGATTCCTAACAGAACCCAGAAAATAACGAAATAAACTGGCATTCAATAAATAAGAAGAGCCATGTCCAAAAAACAATCACCACTTATTTTTACTTCAATTGCTTTTGCTATTAATTCCTAGTAATATCCGAGGAAAAAAAAGTTTGAAACAAACTGGGATTGAATAAATAAGAAGAGCTTTGACCAAAAAACTAGCAAGGCGTACCTGAATCTTACTGATCTCCATTTCTTTCTTCACTAATTCCAGAGTCAGTTTTAACCTTGTATAGACCTGATATGGTAAATACAACAGAGTTACAAGACACCTACAAATGTAACCCCAAAATTTATGTCCCCACTCTTACAAATACATAAATTACCCATGCCAAATCTGAACAGTTGACTGGGGGTATGGAATATATGTCTAAAATGAGCAGTTGGACAATCACCCAACAAGCATATTCCTTAATTTGTATTTACCACACAAGTATGCATGAAATACCTCACGGAACCATGTAAGCACAATTTTATACTATAAACATAAATACTCGACAAATCCAGAGATGAAGGCAAGATTTATTGTTCCCGTTTGCTTTTTTTCTTTTTTTCTTTTTTTCTTTTTTATATACTTAAATTTCTACAACTATTTAAATTTTAGACTACTCTCTTTTCTTCTTATTTTTTGTGTCATTAACCATAAATGACAAGCTGCATTATGTCTGGATGGTAAATTAAATGAGTTTCCGAATTCTGGACTATATGTAACAATTAAGAAAAACAAAAAATTAAATTTTAGGGAAGTTGAACCATAGTCTTAAATTTTTTTGAAATTTATATGCACTAGTGAACCAATTTAGCATAAAAAAAGTTTCTGATCCAAAAATTTACATGTACCAGTGGAGTTTTTTTTGAACCGATGTCTACCGTTCTTGAAATTTTAAGGGGGTCGAAACATGGCATAAAATATTTTTAGTTCAAAAAATTATATATACAAGGGGCATTTTTCCGAAATCAGGGGAGTCGTGCCAGATAAATCTAACATTTAGACATGTTTGAACCTAATATGCATACCTAAATCCATATAACATAATCATGTGGCCCAAAAATTAGTTTACAACATCTTACAAGGAAGGACAATGCAGTTGCATATGACTTGCAGCCAGCAGGACTAAACAGCAGAAATCTTAAGGAAACAACAATGTAGGCCACCCCACATTGAGAGAGAGGGAGTAGAAGAGGAAGACGCCATCCTCCAGTATCACCACATTGTGAAAAACATAGTTGCATCAAACACACCCATGCAAATTATCCCACATTGTAAGCTTAAAGCAGATGACTTTGAAAATTATAGTATCTCTGAACAAAAAAATATCAATTCGTTGAGAAAAAAAGGTCTACATGATGTATACTACTTACATCTAGCTCTTCAAGTACTTGCTGGCATTGTAGTTTGTTTGCACCAGAAATTGCTGCTCCAAAATCTGCTAACCTTGAATAGTTGAAATCACCTATGTGCTGCAAAGTTTTGTGGGTGAAAGGGCAAATATTTTTATTATTGCTCTAAAAATCAACTGATCAACTAATCACAGTACTTACAAATAATAACATATATAGTCAGTTGCAATTGTATAAAAAGGACTCTCTAGGAAACTTTGTTTCAAATATATCACAAACATCCAAAGCACATTCAACAAGAATATGTCACTGAGTATAAAACCACAACCAAACTTCTGTAAGAAGGGCCACACCTGAGTATAAGTTTGAACATGATCTCTCCAAAGGGAGCTTGCCTTCAAAACATCCCTTAGGGTTGATATAACCTCAAACGATGTGGCCTTTATAACGTCATCGTCTTTATTATACGGCTTATCCTACAACAAAGAGAACAACTTATTAAGAGAAAAGCATTGCAAAGAAATCTAGATTTTTTACAGGTTCTTTAGTGATTCAACCATCCAACACAAGAGGAAAATTAAAAAAATATGTCATACCTTTAGATGATCAACTTTGACTGTAAGAGGATCTTCACTGACCTACACAGAGGACAATTACTTCAGTCTAGGAAACTCTAATTATTTTGTGATAAATAAACTCTGCAGGAATGACAAGCTGTTACTATATACAAACAAAATTATAGATGGGAAAGATAATGGGGATGGGATTCATAATATGCATAAAACAAGTCTGAGGAGTGATGGGGACAATACAAATTTTTAGGACACCCAACCGAACTTCAACTCACCACCTCCGTTATTCGAAGTCGTCTATGACCGATGAGGACTACCTGGTCTCCTTGGATACTTGTAATCTGGTGTAGCACATAAGCATAAAACAGTATTGATCATATACAGGCATCAACTACTGTTGCATCATTGGATAAAGCAAGGCATGGGTAGTACGAAATTAGCGAAACTAAACCCTAAAAAATGATTTAACTCATACCTGGGCCAACGTACCAACTTCATGAAGGCGGTTAAACAAATCTTTTCCTTTGAGCTCATAAATGTTTTTTTCTGTATCCAATCCAGAAGCCACACTAGGATCGGTCCCTGGATCATCTTTAACAAGGAAAGCTCCAGCATATGGAGCTTGTCGCTTTCGACTTTCCACTAAAGCTGCTAGCAATTTAGGATCCTGTAAGGGAATACATACAAGGGCAGAGAACCCATAAAACCAATTTTTTTTAATGGAAACTCAAATAAAAATTAGTATAGAAAATGGTGCTGCTAGCACTTCTTTTCCTCTTCATCATTCCTTTTATGGAGTAGCTAGTACTACTCCCAAAAAAAAAAAAAAAAAAAAGCCAAGTGCACAAGGCTCCTATTTAGCAAGTCCTGTCCATTAAAATAATTAATTATCATGAAATCTGCCAATATGAATCACCATGTACTGCCTTTTCAAGCACTTAAAGTAAAACCTACGAGGCAACATATTTAGTTTTGGTGTCTCAAAGAATCAAGTTTCACATTCCAATTTATGGAGGTCATTTGACTTTCACTGTGCGCCACTAAATTCAATCTCCTGAAAGCATGCTGGACCATTTATGTAATTTTTCTGTTAATTTATCCTTCACTATGTATAGAAGTAGAGGAAATAATAAATCTGGTTGGCATACCAACTTTAGTAGCTGGACTCCAAATATTTAATAATAATACTCATCCCCAAAAAAAAAAAAAAAAAATAGAGGTGTTAATACTAATGAAATGCTAATAAGCAGCCAAACCTTGACATATATTGGCATGTAGAATCCTGGAAACAATGGTCTATGCGGCAATGGCAACGCCAACACCTGCATAGCACAACAAAACAATCATTTCAAAAATAAAAAATAATAAACAAAAAGATAAAGAAAAAAATGAAACTCTAGGATTAAGGAAGTCACCAAATTGCTATCCCATAAGTCCACTTAATTAAAAGGAAGTATACTGATACAATAACGGCTATTTTTAAATAAGTGAAGCATCATAAAATGGACTCCAATGGTTCATAAAAACCCTGCATGCAGGATGTAATCAGGAATTAAAAAAGTAAAAAACCAAAATGGTTATTAATTACGTTAAAAAGACGAATGATGAAGGGAAGAAAGACCACAAGAAAAAGAAGAACTCTACTTCCAACCAGGAAACAGGTGTTTGAAGACTACAATTTACAATTGCCATGGTTTGAACAAACTGCAATTGCATAAGAGAGGTTTACAAGTACTTCTCATTTGTCCATCTTATTTATTTATCAGGTGGCAACACTTTAAAATTTTTCATCATTGCAAGCACCCTATTGTCCCAAAACAGTGTTAAGCAAACCCCCCCTTCCCCAGTATGCACAAAAACAGTATTCATGTAATAGGTTAGTAGCTCCCCAATCCAACCCGCCACCACCAAAATAAAAAA
>QLOD02000029.1:6944723-6963072 GCA_003260245.2 Sideroxylon spinosum | reverse complement strand
AAAATAAAAAACACAGACATGCACATGCACATGCACAACAAAGACATTGTCAAAAACAAGTTGTTCTACAAGCCTACACTACTAACCACAAGGAGGGGAAGCAAGTGCTTATGTTATAATCATGAATTATTAGGCGTGGTTGGGGTCTGGATATTGGATTACCATGATATGTTACCATGTTACCTCCCAAAGAAGCATAGGCTCTCTTCTATGCTCCTCCTAAAGAGAAATATATATATATATATATAGGGTCTATTTGGTTAGCTAAATATCTCTGAAAATATCTGAAACCCTCTAAAAACTTCTAAAAATTATTCACTCTTTTATCTCACTACACGAATTACAAACCCACAACTTATCTCACTTTTTATCACTCCAAACACACCCGTAAAGGAATAAGTGGCGTTAAGAGGAGTCCGTCTTGAATATGTGCTACTCATGTCTCTACTTAGAATGTTGCAGCCTTGCATCGGAAGGAATGAATATAACTTGGACAATTTCAAATTTTGATTAAACCATCAAAGAGAAAAAACCAGTTATGTCTTCTGCTTTTTTATCCAACACTTCCAAACTGCATACGATAGAGTCTTTCACTTTTATTACAATAACATAAGTTTACAAGCACGAACAGTAATTCTACCAATAGCATCAACTGGGATACAAGCACCACAAATGAATAAGCAGATTTTAGGCAAAATATAAACATATATGACAAAAGACACCAATTTGTAAGTCCCAGCAGCTTCCAAGCTATCAAAGAATTACAAAAATGGAAGTAAAGATTCTTCTGTCAATTAAGAAAAATGATAGAGAAACAAACAAACAAATTAAGGAAAAACACAGATAATTGACCTGCTCTGAGCAAGAATGGTTTAAACATAAAATAAAACAAAACTCTGAATTTTGCACCTCTCATCATTCTGCTTGTTTCGAGCAATTTTGATTAAAGATCAAACCAACACAAAGCAGACCATTGAAAATATAGTATTTCCTTCTCCTCATTCTTATCCACGGTCACATAATATATATCGACAGTATATATGATATATGAAGATATACGAAGCTAACCGTTAGATAATCTTCGGGTCTGAATACGGTGGGGACAATGGCGGAGGAAGACTTCGATTCCGCTTCCTCGCCTTCGACCTGCTTGGCCTCCGCCGCGGCCTCGACAGGCTCAGACCCATCGGTGGCGTCCGAACAGAAAAACAATCTCTGACACAAACTAGGGTTCCGCCACTTGGAGCTTCTGAGCGAGCCCAGTGCTCGGAGCAATGGTGATTTGGACTCTGTCCCATGGTGGAAATGGGAAGGTAACGACGAAGTAGTGGTGTGGAATCGACTTCGTACTCGTAGAGACGATGACGATAAGGCCTTCAACATGGGTGGTGGCAGAAGATGTAAATTGAGTGCCAAATTTGGGGTTTTTATTCCTGCACGTATGAGTATTGGGCCTAGGGTTGTGCCTTTAAATTTAAGCTCAGAGCGAAACCGCCATTGACGAGCTTGAGAAGGAAGAAACGATTTCAGCGACCAGCCCAAACCCCTCCATAAACCCTTGAGTTTAGTGTGTTTCCGATATTGTACCCTTTTCTCTTTAAATTACGGATTTGTCCCCAGCACTTCCCCGGCGGATATGAGTACATTTACATTTCTAAAATTTCATAAATGTTTATTCAATTCTTCCGTTAAATTTTTCATTTAAAAAATAATTTTAACTAATTAAATGATATATAATTATTTTTATACCTTTACTATTAATCTAAAAAAATTACATAAAAAAATTAAGAGTAAAATTCTTCAAATATTGTTTGATACTAATAAAAAGAAAGTGAAAAAAAGGAAAAACTAAATTGTTTCCTTTTTCATCTTAGTTTATTGGATTATTAATAGAAAAAATAATAATAACTTTTATATATGTATAATTACTATTTTATGTATAAATAAATTTAAAATATTAATGTGTAGTATAATAAATTAAAGTGCTAATATAAAAAATGTTTATAAAAAAATTAATAGATTAATTTTTGTTTTCGTGTCTAAGGTGCGTTTTGTTTGCTAAAAAACTCAAAAATTCTCTAAAAATTTCTAAAAAAATCTCAATAACTCTCTAACACATTTTACTTATCTCGTATTTCATAAAATTTCTATAAATTTGTGTATATATCTACATATCGTAATAAATTTTTACAAACCTTAATTCATTTTTTACAAACTCAAAAATATTTACACAAATCCTTATACAAATCCCAAAAAAATTTCAATAATTTTCAAACAATTCTGACACAAACCGTGGGAACGGATCCAAAAAATCGTTCCTACGAATTTAAATCCCAATATTTTGATGTAAAAGTCAAAAAATTTCTATTGAAATTTGAAATATTTTACAAAAATCCATGGGAACGGATTACATAATCCATTCTCATGGCACTATTTCTCTTCAATAAACATGGTTTCGCCTCAAAACACCAAATACACTTAGTTTGTTAGATTATTGATTGAAAAATAATGATAAATTATTATATAATTACTAATTTATATATAATAATTTAAATTATTAATGTGAATGATTTAGGAGTTGTTTGGTTTTTCAATAAATATTAAAACTTACCAAAAGTTACAAAAAAGCTTGTATGTTCTTCTAATCAAATTTTTTTACACATCACTTTGGCATCAAATATTTTATTTTACTTTTTGATCGACTTTTTTTCCAACCAAAGATCCCTTAAAATATTGATACTGAAAAGGTTCAAAAAAAATAAATTAATTAATTATAATGTAAGTTTGTATATAAAAAAATATATGCCATATCAAAATATAAATATATTTTTATTGATACTAAGGGTTTAAAGATAATTTTATAGTATTAGCTCGGTTAAAAGTTACTTTTTGAATGAAAAATTTAACAAAAGAAATTTAAATGAATATAATACAAATCTCAGAAGGCCTATGTGCACATTTAAGGAACCTATAAGATATAAATGTGCAAAATCGAAACCACAAGGAATATAAATGAAATAAATCCAAAACATTATTAACAAAAATAATAGCAGGTGAAATAAACCCAAAACATTATTAGTGCATATAATAACGTGCAATTCGTAATATTAAGTAATTTATAATAACAAATAAATTATCTTAGATATATTAAAAAACTAATATTTGCTCGTGCTAAAAGCAAACAGCTCTCTCTCTCTCTCTTTGAACCCTTGAGAATCCATCATCTCTTCTCTACTTTCTCTCTCTCTCTCTCAACCGTTGATATAATATATATCTGTCAAATCAGTGAGTGGTTTTATTATATAGATATATAAAGTAAAGCATGAAAAATATACTTACGTCACGTGATACACAATAGATATTATAGGTATTATAGTGTGATACGTGACATATAATTATAATTATTTTAAAATAAACTAAAAAAACTAGTTTTTTTTTCTTAAAACTTCATTAATTTTAATGTAAAATATATTTTAAAAATTTATATTTAAAAATTTATTTCAACTATAAATAAATATAATTTTTTAAAAACATTTGTATGTCGAGGTAAGTAGACAACCATAAATTGGTTCCTAAGCCAAAACAAATGATGTATGATGTCCTCTCATCTCAATCCTGTTATTAAGGAGCAAATGATTTATCATATAATATAAATACAAATCGATTTGTTTTTATTTTAAAAGCTAACATTATCACATTATTTTTTAAAAATAAAATTGTATTTAAAAATCTTGTATTACCTTAACCAAAATTATCCGTTATTAAAAAAAAAAAAAAAAAAAAGGGCAACTAAACGACGTCGCTTCCTCAAGCATTTGTTTAAACAGTCTTCTCGTGCCCGTATTTGGCAGGACCGTTACGAATGCTAAATTCGCAATTCGTGGAACCAGCTGTCGAAGATTATCCGCAATCTCTCGTTCTCTCTATCTTCTTTGTGTTTCATTGATTCCTTCTTCTCTTTCCTCCCTCAGCCCCTCTTGTTCTCTTCCTCTCTACTCCTCTTCCTGGGTCCTATTTGATTCATACATACATATATTGTATATTTGTATAGTTAAAGATTTTTGAGGGACTTCCCATGAATCCAATTGGGTTTTGATTTCTTTCATTCCTTATGCATTCAAATAGTTTACAATCTCTATGACTCCCGTAACCTTTTCTCGTATCCGTCTTCTTCATTCTTTCTCTGTTGCGTTTCTTTATTGGTTCTATGTCTTCTCATTGAAAGTTGATTAAGAATTTTTTTTTTCTTAGGTTGCGTTCAAATCCAATCCTGGTAATTGCTATTCTTAGGAACCCATTTTGTTGAATCACCTAATTTGTATAAACCCTGTTAATTTGTCACAATCTCATCCCAGAAAATTCAAATCTCACTCCCAGTGATTCCGAATTTTAAGTAAACCATTTTGTGGAAAGCCCAAATTTGTATAGACTGTTCGTTTGTCGTAATCGAAGCGTCGCAAGGCTGAATATCAATGTTGACTCCGAAACAGATCATCAGCAGCGCTGCTGCAACGTCATCTGGAGAGCAGAGATATGAGGGGATGGATGAAAGGAAGAGGAAGAGGATGATTTCGAACAGAGACTCGGCGAGGAGGTCGAGGATGAGGAGGCAGAAGATGGTGGAGGACTTCACGAACGAAGTCAACAGACTCCAATTGGAGAACAATGGGATTATTGGCAAAATTGATGAGGCTATGGAGGGATATATGGTGTTGAAGGCAGAGAACAATGTGTTGAGAGCTCAAGCAGCGGAATTGACTGAGAGCTTCAGGTCGATGATCGGTGTCCTCGAGAGGATTGGGTTAAAATTGGACATTCTTAGCATCACAGACTATAATGGCTTCATGGGAGTTCTTTTGAGTTGTGAGTAATGTACTAATGTTCCATTTTGCTACAGCCATTTGGGTTTGGCTATGTTGATTTTGATGTTTGTGAAGGTCGTGTTTTTATTGTTCTAGCTTTACTGTTTGCCTTGCATCTCTTTAGGTCTTTTCATGTTGGATGTGAATGTATGGGTTTGATATAGCTACGATAAAAATAAGATTGATATTATTATTATTTTATTTTATTTATTATATATAAATAAATAAATATATATATATATATAAATAAGATTGAGGTTTCTAAATTAGTTTCTTTAAATACAATCTTCCATGAGATTTGGAGAGGGAAGGAATTTAGATTGAAAGGATGCTTACATTGTTAATCAACGCAGAGGCTTTGTTTCCAAAGCTTATTTTCTCCTAGTTTTTGTCCCCAAGTAAACTGCACAGACATCTCTGAACTCGTACAATTCATCATATTATAAATGTTTGGTCGTTAGCTAGTGAACCATTTTGCTTTAATCTTTAAATAATCAGGATCCTGTAATAGTCAGTGCGGTCAAACTAATTCAGATGTTTTGAGTGAAAAAAAAAAAAAAAGTTATATCCTGAAAGGTAATTTCTATATCCCTCCCCCACCACTAACTTCACCATTTGCCAAATTCAAGCTTTTAAGATACTAGAAACTCGTCGGTATTACTATCATTACCCATTGTCTAATAAGTTCGGCCAACTCATAATAAATATATGTCGAAGTATTAGAGGACATCCTAGGTTGAATTTAGGAATTAAAAAAAAGTTAGTTTTTTTTTTTTTGGAAATAAAAAAGAGTTAATTTCTTAGTAGTTAATTTCTTAATTTTTTGTTAATTTGATATTTTTGTTATTGAATAATTAAAAGAAGGTTAAAATATAAAAAAGAATGTATTTATTTTGAAAAAAATAAAAAAGTTAGTAGTTAGTAACTTAGCTATCAAATTTCTTTATTAGCAAATGAAGCCTAAGCCAATTCCACCAACCTAGGGTTGTTGCTCGAGATGATCGTCTAATACCATTCATTCTTTAATTAGCTTCTTGATTTTCAATCGAGAAGGAAAAGCTAATGGATGAACAAAAGTCAACACTAACGCCGAAAAAGGGGAACATTAACATTGACGATCGGTTACCCTTAATTGGAAATGCAATTAATTTCACCAAATGGTGCTTGTCTTTTTCTTCTGTCTCTGTTTTATGTATAAATTAAGCTCGAGAGAGAGTTCGACATGAGTGTAAGGAAAAACAGAAGGAGGGAGATAGAGAGAGAGAGAGAGAGAGAGAGAGAGAGTGAGTGAATTTGAGAGTTCTGGATTTTTTTTAGTTCTCAATTTGTTAATAAAATTCATTCAATTTTGCTCAACATACCCATGCAAATGGGAAGAAAACTTTTCTAAGTAATTAGCTGCATCGACAATTTTTAGATATATTAGAATATGAAGTTATCGTTACAAAATGACGATTTTTGTGGTGCATATATTTAAAATTTAAAATATTCTCAATGCAAATATATAACCATTTGTCAAATTAGTGTTATTTTAGATAGTTTTAGATTCAAATCATATAATAGCAAATTTAATTAAAAATTTGAGTATTCTAAGTATATTCTTTACTAATTTTCAACTTTCTAGCTAATTATCATGCTATTTTTTACAATACCTCTTCATAAAATATCTTAAATTTTAATAAACTTTTACATTATTAGTCTCTTTTAACGGTAAATTATTTGTAATATAAGCATTTTAGTTCACGTTTGTAATAAAAAAATTATGTATATTTGACTATGTTCAGGCCTTACTTATAAAAAAAGAACTGTTTATATTTGATCATCATTTTTAAAGGTAAATTATTGGTTACGTAGTATGTTAAATAAATAAATATTTATTTGATCCTCTTTAAATCCACCATAAAAAGGAGAAAATTATTTATATTTTATCCTTATCGTACAGCATTGCTTATAAAATTAATTTTCTATAAAGGAATGATTTGAATGTAATTATAAATTTTGACCTAATATATAAAGGAATTATTTGAATGCAATTATAAATTCTAATTTCAAGGTATAATGAATTACACAAATATTATTCGGTGTATTTTCCATTGTCACGATCCACGATGCGATAAGAAACGGAATTTAATGACATGCTACCTTGTTCATTTTATGAGGGAAAATGAAAAATAAAATCGTTTATCTATTTATTTTATTACAAAGTATTACGTAAAAATAATTTTTTTTTGTTGAATATCAATTAATTTTATTTTAATTTCTATTTAAACTAAAAAAATACTAATAATATATATATTAGGTATTACAGATACGAATGGCATGAAAACCAAACTTTTCCCCTCTCCCCTCAAAATGTCACATAAGATAACTGTCCTGTCACTTAAGCTAACTCGCAATATATATATATAATTTTTAGCACAAAATCGAAATACTAACCGCAAAAGCGAGAATAGTATGAAAAATGAAAACAGAAGGCAAGAAAAAAAAAAAAAAATGGTGGATGAATTTTTAAAAGCATCGGAAAAACGGCATCGTTGCTGGAAATACAGTGTTCAACGGTTTTTACCGCAGACGTACAACTCTGAGTGCAATAAACAGTTGTACGCAATCAGGCAACAGCCTTCTTCCTCTGTTAAGAAATCTCTTTTCTCTTTCCTTCTTGCGTCTCTCTTGATTCAAACAGATTGACTCCACTCTAACATTTAAAGATTCGATCTTCCGTGTGAAGTTTTTGCTTCCGAAGCCAAGCGCATATAATTGCCCTAAGTAGCAGATTAGAGTTACAGTTTAAAAATTCCATGGATTTTCAGAAGAAACGAGTTCCACTTCTGCTCTTTATCGTTGGATCCATCGCTCTCAGCATCACAGGTATACATCTATATATCTTTGCGTATGAGTAAAGCGTATTATTGTATGCTTATAATGATGCACCGCGCACAGTTGTTTTCTGTTCAAATTTGCTGCTTATAACTCTTTCTTCAAGATCTTTGCCAGTGAAGAGACTAACTGTGTGAGAGGAAATATGGAATTATTTCATTATCAGTTTTTTTTTTTTTTTTTTAAATTATGGTCCCTAGAATGTGAAACCTACAAAATGTTGATTGTTCATTTGTGTGGTGGTTTTTTGTTCAATGGGATGTCAATACTTCTGATTTCTGAGATTCTTAGTCCGGTTTGAGATGAGAAAGAGCTCAAAATTGGGTTTGTTTCGGATGCTCTTTTTGCTTGATTGATTAGACCATTCGAGAAGGTAATATGATATATCTTGAAGTTTAGTATTGCTTGCTATCTAGGGTAATTGTTAGTTGTTGTGGCCTTTGCGGAGTTTGTTACCACTATTCTTGCCCAGCAATTTGTTGAGTCTTGTTAATTTTTTCCTTTTTTGGAATTCATTCTTGTTTGATCATCTCATTCTTTTTGAATTTTTGTTGGCCTAAATGTTTTGTCGAGTTTCTCTATTACCCACTGTTAGATAAAAGAAAGAAAGTAGAAAGTTATGTATATTTATGTATATTATTGTAATGGGAAACCAACCGTATTTATAGGGTGAGAACAAGAAACTAAATAAAACACAAATTCTATATATGAGAAACTAAATTAAACACAAATTCTATATATCTAATTATCTATTCTAATCTTCTCTAATGAAACTCTACACCTAATAGATTATATATTAACATCCCTCTCCTATTCTACTTAAACTATACACCTAGAGATATAGAAAATTATATTAGATATATATTAACATCACCCTTCTATTCTAATCAAACTCTATAACTTATGTAGAGATATATCAGAATCATATTAGTTATATATTAATACCCCCTCCTATTCTAATCAAACTCTACACCTTATGTAGAGATATATCAAAATTATATTAGATGCATATTAAAATCTTCTTCCTATTCTAATCAAACTCTGCACCTTAGGTAGAGATATATTAGAATTATATTAGATATATTTTAACACCCATGCAAAAAAAGTGAAAAGAAAGAATAGCCATGTTTCTATAATGAGTTCTGTAGGTAGAGTTCTCTTAGTTTGCAGGTCACTTTAGAAAGTTCGGAGAATAGTGAAAAATAGGAATTTATTATTTCTATGTTGTTAATCTTTGTTTTTAGGATGTTTAACCATTTAAGATGTTCTCTACAGTCACAAAGGTTCCTCATATAGTGCATAAAGTGAGCTCCACTGTATCAAAATAAAAATAGCTTGTCTGTGATTTGATGTCAAAAGTTCATTTAAAAATACTTATCTGGTGTTTTGCCAACCTCCTCTCTTGCAACCTTTTTCTTCAATTCACTACTCAGCCACCCATCTTCTCCTCAATTTTTTTTAATACTGTTCATAAGTTCCTGCAAGATATTTTCTCTAAATAAATCAGTTGCCTGGTCTCATCTATTCTAACACTACTCCAGCTACAAACCTTTGTGGAATATATGATGTTTCCTTGTATTCAATAATCTCTATAAGGCCTCAGTTGTAACCAATTCTAACTGCTAGCTTATATTTATCAAAAGGAGAGAAAAAAAAAAGGAGAGAGAGAAGAAGATCTAACTATTAGTCTATGACTAGTTAGGTGACTCTAGTAATATTATTATGAATTTCTCTGTGTTGTTCATCATTAGAATTTGAATTGGCATTAGTGAAATATTTGAGATAATGGGGAAAAAAAAGGATTATACCCTCACAATATGAAGTCTTTTCATTTTTACCTTCAACTGTTTGTTTATAGAAGCAAATTTGGCTAAACTTTTGGACAGTGTGAGAAGAAATTATGGTAGAGAACCCTTGCGGCAAAACAATTTTGACTGGGTCATTTTTTCCTCATTATTTATTTGTGGGAATTATGAAGTGGGCTTCATATCTGGATGCTTGTGATGCATGCATTCGATATGGTAGTATGTGTTCTTAGTTCTTAATTGGCCTCTTTTAAAGCCTTTACAGTTTCTATCAATTATGGAGGGCAGAGAAGGAAATAGTGCTATTTAAGATTTGCCTTTTATGGTGTGGGGTAGGAATGATCATGGAAACCTAGTTGGTTTAGGATTTTAATGGGTAGGGGAACAGCTCTAGTATTGCATATGCAAAGGTGGTTGGAATTAACTTGATTTGAAAAGGAGATTGGATACTGTGTTTACTGGGAATAACTGCTGAAGTTTTGGAGATCTGGGGGTTGAATAGAAGGCCAAAAGGTGGACAAAGGCCAGCAAGGCTGGGATTTAGGGGCCCAGTTTGGGATTAAGGACAATAACCCTAGAATAATGACTTAGTTCCTTGTGATAAGGTTATGCCTTCCACAACGGTAAGTATTGAGAGCACCCAATTAAAATTTCTAGGATTGGAAGGAGTTGCTTTTAGAACTAATTTAAATGTTTGTTTTTCAACCCTATCTATTTCTACAGAGATAGGTATTTTTCAAAATAGAGCATTCAGAATTATGTACACCTTATAACAGGCTGTTAGTTTTAGAAGAGAGTGAGGTGGGTAGTTTCTTGGTTAGTTGCTGTTTTTGGGGTGTGGGTGATGATATGTTGTGGGACTTTACAAGAGTGTATTCGCCAGTTGATTATTCTCTGAAGGGAGACTTTCTAGATGAATTTGAAGCTGTCGCATTCAGATGGGAGGGTCCCTTGGTATGTGGGAGAGGGTGCTCAGAATGATTAGAAGTTCAATAGAGAGATGGGGTTACAGGGTGACAGTGGTTACATGAGGAACCTTTTTATGCACTTATTGAGAATCTGGGTTGATCGTTTTACCATTGAATGCAGAAAATTATACCCAGGCTAATATGAGGAGCACATAGGTTCTTGATTTGTACAGATTGGGAAGAAATATATCCTAGTTCAGTCCAATGTTTGCTAACTAGAGTGGTATCAGACCATTTCCTTACTTTGTTAGATGATGGGAGAGTTAAAAGAAGGGTCTAAACTTTTCTAGTTTGAAAATATGTGGCTTGAACTGGATGGATTCAAGGAGAAGGGAGAAAATTGGCCGAGGAGCTATAATTTTTCAAGGTGTGCATTTTTTTCTTTTTTTTTGGCGAAGAAATTACAGGAGCTTAAGGAAGATATCATCGAGCGAAATAGGGAGGATTTTGGAGTAGTAGAGTTCCAGAAGTCAACTATAACGAAGGAAATCAAAGATCTGGGTTGATGGGATGATAAGGTGTTTTTATCAGAGGAAGCACATATCCGAGAGTAGAAAAAAATAGAATTCAACAAGGTGGCTAGTCTTGAAGAAATTAGTTGGAAGCAAAATTCCAAGATGTCTTGGTTGAAAGAATGGGACAAAACTTTTTATTAATTTTACAAAATTGTGAATTATCAGTTAAGAATAGCCATATTAAGCAACAAGACCGGGTTAAGAGTACCATCACGAATTTCTATGAAGATTTGTTAACATTGGAGTCGTGGAGACCTAGACTGGATGACTTGAAATTTGCATCCATCTCGGATCAAGAAGGAGAAGAGTTGGAATGCCACTTCTTAGAAGATGAGGTCTAGAGGGCTTTAAATTCCATGAATGGTGACAAATCGCTGGGGCTAAACTGGTGGTCTGTAACTTTTTTCCAATTCTATTGGGATGTGTTAAAAAATGATATTATGAAAGTTTTCACAAGGTTTTTTCTCAAAGGGGGAGTTTTTAAGAGAATGAATGCCATATTTATAGTTTTGATACCCGAAAAGAATGAGGCAATAGATACAAGGGATTTTAGACCCATTAGCTTGGCGGACAGCCTTTACAAGTTAATTGCGTTGGCCAATTGGATGGAGAAGTTCTCATCCTTGTTAATAGTTGACTTGCAAAATGCATTTGTGGAAGGGAGACATATTTTAGATGCAATGTTGGTAGCTCATAAAGGAATTGACTAGGTTGAAGGGCAAAGTCCTGGGTAATTTGCGAATTGGATGTTGAGAAAGCCTACAATCAGTCAATTGGGAGTTTCTATTTTACTTGATGAAAAGAATGAGTTTTAGGGTGAGATGGAGTTATTGTATTTATTGGTGTATTTCCATAGTGAGGTTTTTGGCATTGATCTAGAGGGTTTCTTTGGATCCTAAAGGGGTCTTTGTTAGGGGGATCCATTATACCTATTTATTTTGGTGATGGAAGCTTGTAGTAGAATGGTAAGCAAAGTGTGGAGCGTGGTTTGATTGAGGGTTTCACTATTCATTGTTGAGACCAAGGAAATGTTGAGGTTATCCTATTCACTTTTTGCAGACGATTCTATAATTTTCTATGGCCCAGATGTTGTTCAAGAGGGGCATTTGAGATGTGTGTTGTTCTGTTTTGGATCAATCTCTGAATTAAAGGTGAACCTTGCCAAATTTGAACTTAACCAGTTGGGAAAGTAATCTCCATGACAGTTATGTGCGGACAAGGGCCAAGTATTAATCATCAGGGTGAGTTATTGGCTGGGGTGAGCTTGTGGGTCAAAATAGTAGCATTGCTCGATCATTGAGCTAGGCTTGCATGTTTGCTTTAATAGAGACAATATTGTGGGGAATCACTAATATGACAGAAAAAGTATCATAAATGTATTATGATATGGAGGTGTCAACTAGCCTAATCGTATACAATCAATACAAAGGTTAGATATTCTTTCTTTTTTTTTTTTTTGGGGGGGGGGTGTTTCTATGCAAGTGCGACCCATTATTGATTTTGGACTACGTTGGAAAATTCTAACTTGTCATTTACCCAAATTGATAGTAGATAACCTAGACTTGGAGCACAAGTGTGACCCATTATTGATTTTGGACTACGTTGGAAAATTCTAGCTTGTCATTTACCCAAATAGATAGTAGATAACCTAGACTTGGAGCACCATCCTGTTACTCTCATGCCGAAACTGTCATTTTTTTGTTGGTGGGAACATATTTACTTCCATGGTACTTGTATTAAATCATTGAAGGTCCTGCAAAGAAAATATGTTTCAACGACATACGCAATTTTCTGTGCTTGCAATGATATTCAACGTCTTATCACCGCACCTCTGAAATCTTCCAAGGAATGTTCTTATTTATTCTCTTCTCTATCTTTTCAACATTTTTCTAAAAGGAGAGGATCTTATGTTTTGCTCTTTGTAGCTGATAAATGTAGGCAGTTGGTTGGTGAAACGGGTTCCTCCAAGAGCGGGCAGTTCACTGTTTTCAACTGTTTTGATGGGAGTTCAGGAACCCTGGCATGCGTGGTGAAGGAGGGTGTGAAGCTGTACTCCTACAACCTCAGAGCTGCCCACGTGGAGAGAGCAAGGCATCAAGCAATTGAGAAAGCACTGGTTGATGCTTTATCACAGGGCCTGGCTGCTAAGGATGCAGCAAAACAAGTCCAGAAAGAAGGAGATAAGGCAGCAAAACTTGCAAGCCGGAAAGCCAAACGCATCATAGGCCCTATAATTTCTTCGGGATGGGATTTTTTCGAAGCAATTTACTACGGGGGTACGCTGACAGAAGGGTTCCTGAGGGGCACTGGAACCTTGTTCGGAACCTATGCTGTTGGTTACCTTGGAGAGGAAAGGTTTGGGAGGTTTGGTTATTTGGTGGGGAGTGAATTGGGAAGTTGGGTTGGAGGAAGAATTGGACTGATGGTATATGATGTTGTCAATGGAGTTCATTACTTGCTTCAATTTGCTCAACCAGAGGAAGCTAGAGTTTATGATGATACTACTGCTGCTTCCGAGAGTTCTGAAGCAGAGGAAACCAAAGTTTACGAGGACTCCTATGTTTCTGATGAAACTCCTACGTATACGAGCTCAGAAGCTTCGGCAGATGCTAGTAGGTATGAATCTGAAACTGAATCTGAATCTGAATCTGAATCTCCTTTTTATAAGCGATCTGAAGTCCATGAAGATCTTTGAAGGGTGGATAAATTGGGATCATTTCATGAAATTACACTTTTCTGGAATTTGTGTTAGTCAGTAGATACCGTTTGATGACTTTTTATTTTTTGTATAGATATTTATGGAACTGGAATATGAGTGATGTTGTAATTCTATTCATTTTGATATAAACTCTATATAATGTAACTGTTGTAGGAATATGTATTGTTGCTATCTTGGTTGCATTTGATTAAAAAAATGTTAGGGAGGGGAAAAAAATAATGAGAGTGAGAGTTTGGTTTGAAAAGAAATTGTCAAGTTATTGCCTTCTCTGATCTCTTTTTCGGGATGAAATGAAATTATGTAGAAACGGAAAAAATGACGAAACTAGGGACTGTTTGGTTTGATTGTTTTTCACCCAATTTTTTTTTTTCTAAAAAAGTAAAATAGGTGAAAGATATGTTTTCGTTTGGAGAGTTCTTTAGAAAATATGTATGCATTTTTTTTTTTAAAGAAAACAGAAAAGTAACAAAATGTCGATTTTCCACCCAAAACGAAAAAAGGGGAAAAGATGAAAGAGTGAAAAATATTTTCCAAACCAAACGACTCCTGAAGTGATAAAATGATAAGGGTAACTTATAATTAAAAAACAATTATTGAATACTTTTCTTTGAATAAGTACATATTCAATTTAAAGAAGTTTAACGCAAGGATTAGCTTTAAATCACGACTCAGCCCAACATAGTTGAGTCTTGTGACTAAATCTTTGAACGCATGTTCCTATGTTCTTAAAGCTTTGAAAGTATATTCACTTGTTCACACAATTTTTAAATCGACAGAGCTACAAAAATGTAAGCATTTAGCGTAGCAATTCTCTCTTAAACGGAATTGAATGAGAATGAGAATGAAATTTAGAATAGAATGAATTTGGGAATGGAAAATTCACTTCTATTCATTTGTTTAATTATCAAATTAAATAATGTTAAAATGGAATATCTATTCTCATTTTTTTATTTAATTGTTAAGTAAATGCAGTAATATAATAATCATATCTATTTTAGTATTAATTTAAACTTAGATTAAAATGAAATAAAATAGAAAACATTCTTAAATGTGGAATGGGTTAGAAATGTTGGTAGCTAGTGGAGGTGGTAGTGTTCGTCTTCGTTTAGTTTTATACATTTTTTTATTATTTTTTTATTCAGTCTTATTTTATGTAAGAATAAAAATGGCATAATAACAATCCCTTTTACTGAAAGATGGAATTATTATTTTTACATTTAATTAGAATGAATATTTTTATTCCTCTAAGCAGGACGAATCTAAGATTTTTATTAAGGAGGCACGAAATACTTATAAAAAGAATATACTTTATATGAGAGTTAAAGAGTGGGAGAACAGTGATCTTACTTTTAAGGAAAGCGAAAATTATCAATGTCCTTTAGATTGGTGAATATGTTTTTTTATAGTTTAATAGTTTAACTAACTCTTTTAACAGCCTTTAAGGTTTATTAGGATGTTTTCGTTCCAAAAAAAAAAATATATATATATAATTAAAATCTATTAATTATAGAATTTTTTGTGTTACATATTATTTTATTAATGTTATCCACAAAGTATTCAATAATGTAATGGAATGATAAACTTTATTCTACAAAAAGATACTTAGGTTTGATTCTTGTAACCTTCTTTTATGTTAAAAAATTTTGTGTTAATCTTAATTTTTTAATAAAATCAGAATACCCAAAATTTGAATTAATTTAGTCTTTTAATAAAACTAAAATACTAAGGGTATTTTAGTACTTTTAAGTCCAAAATCGAGGGAAGTCACTTGTCCACATTCTTGCCATCATTTTGCTCCCCCCATGCCTCTAAGCTTATCAAACTGTTAGTACTTGTATTAGAATTTTCTTTTTTTTTTTTTATATTGGCATTTCACGAGTAAAACACTTTGTTTGTAATGTTTATAGATAGATTAAGAATATCACAATATCGATGTATTATGAAGATATTCTAAATAAACTATGAAAACACAGGTCAAAGAGTATTTCTATACTTTATCTGTATGTTTTAGGAGATGACTTATTATGATTTGTCGATTGGATTCTTTAGAAAAAGATTAGAAGTGATATAGACTAAAAGGGATTTTCACAGGAATGGATAGAAGCTTGCTATCGAGAATCTTATTTGAGCTGATTAAAATCTATTTGTTTTTCCAATGCGAGTAATTTGTTATTTTCTTTTACATGTGAACTACCAGTGAGAAACTAGTTTTAACCAAATCTGCTAGTATGCCTCACAAGCAAGCCGTATGAATTTTTTGTGTGATCAAGAATCCATGGTACTTCTGGCAAAGTTGTCACTGTTTCTTCAAAACCCAAATTTAACCTTCCTTCTTGTTATAAATAATTGAAAATATTTTCCAAACCTTATACTCTTAACCTAAACTTATTTCCTGATTTTCTAAAAGAGAAAATACATGAATGAAGTCTATATTAATTTAAATCTATCAAGTTTTCTCATTCATCTCACTTTGGAAAATCAATCTACTTCTTGATACCCAAATCTAAGTCGTTGTCGAGATTAGGAGTATGTTTCTACATTTGTAGGAGCCAATTTAACTTCACAGAAAATGTACGTTGCAAGTATGAAGTAAGTAAAACTAGAGAGATTTGACACTAATAGTTCAATTAGAGTTTTGATTGGGTATATTTGTAACCTATTGTTTGAGAACCTTATGACCTTAATTGATAGTGAAGTTGGTTGCCTCATCTGCATTAATAATCTGAAACTTTTTTCTTTTGTTTCAAGCGAGTTTCCCTAGTGAAAAATCACTTGTCCTTACGTGGATTGTTTGCTTATTTCTGTCATATATATGTTATTTCTTGCATATATTTTAAAATCTAAAACTGTAGATCGATCAGATCGGATTATATTTAGATATTTATAATGCTTATGCTGTCTCATAAATAAAATAAAAAAATAAAATATGAGAATAAATGTTTTTATTTTGGTTTATCCTTTTGTACTAATCATATCGTCTATCACAGAAAAACCATTGAGGGGTATCTGTTTTTGCAACAAACATCCAAAAAAATAAAATAAAATTTGAGAATAGATATTTTTATTTCAATTTATTTTTTTATACTAATTATATTGTATGTGTCATACTGAACACCATCTCCTTGAGGGGTGTTTGGTTTTTCAATAAAAACAATAAAATCTCTAACTTTTACTATTGTTTTTAATCAAATTTGTCAAATACCATATTTACACAAACTTTTGTTCTTTTGGCGATCCAAATATTACCTGAGGTAACTTATAAACCAAATTGAGAGACTTGGAGAATCAAATTAAGAGATTTGAATTTGATGTTATATATCAAATTGTAAGTCATTCAATTAAAATCGGACAACTTACAATTTTAATGTCATATTTTTTTTTTTAACCCAGAACCTGGAGTGGACAGAGTCCTTCTGATATCGTATTATTAACATTATGAATTTTTTTTTTTTTTTTTTTTTTTCAAATTGGGAATCGTTGGTACCAAATTCCCAACAAAACAAAACAGACTAATACAAACGAAAATCATAGCACTAATGTTTTGGATACGTGTCTTCTTATCTTAGCACATAAAAAATGTAAGCATTTATCATATCTCAAGGTACATTTGTTGCATTAATTACACGTTAGCAAGATTTTAAAACTGACAAAGCTACATACATGGTCATAGGCTGTTGAACAGTACATAGTACAGTTTTGTCTAAACTCTGTACTGCATTTTACTTAGCCCCCCAAAAAAAAAAAAGGAAAAAAAAAAAAAAAAAAGACACTCTGTACTACGATGCTTCATCTCTTCGAAGGACACTTGAAAGTTGTCTGATGTGGTGCTTGTAGATCATTGCTTCCTATCCGTTGGAATGGGTGCTGCACTGAGAATATTTTAGTACCATCCATCATAATTATGCCTACGTGACACCATCTCAACTGTCCTAATTAAATTTGTACTTAAAAATAATCCTTTGATTAATAAATAGTTATACCATTTTAGTACAACTACCCCAAGGGAGGTCCCGGTCTACCTGACCAGCAGTACAGGTCTGTAGTGATGTACACACAGGTCTTTCATCACGTGGAAACAAAAATTCAATCATCTCCTCATAAATTGCTACCTTATTGAAATGCAAAAAGGAAAAAAAAAAAATTACTAATAAAAAATTTGGATGACTTCAATGGAATTTGATTCCCTAAATAATTGCTAACTACCCAAGAACTTAAATTAATCAAGAGAAGATATAAACCAAAAGTTTAAGGAAATGCACCACTTAGTTTTGGTGAACACTAATTCACCAAAATTATAAAAATTGAACTTGAAATTTTATGAAGAAGAAAATTAATGTGTGTAAATTTTCATCACATAAATTAGTGTTTGCCCGGCAAGAATTAATTTTTAATAAATTTTAGTAATTTTTAATATATTTTATTAATTTTTATTAAAATTATAAAAAAAATTAACATACCAAATGGAATCTTATTATCTCCTGTTTATCGACTTGATTATTATTTTCGTTGTTCTTGTCACTCTTATTTAAAAAGAGTATTTTATATAAATATTGTTAGCTCCTTAATTCGTGGTTTCAAAGTTTGTAAGTTTAATATTAAGAAA
>QLOD02000029.1:6918143-6928486 GCA_003260245.2 Sideroxylon spinosum | reverse complement strand
CTCCCTATTTTAGCGCGCATATATATACTGTTATGTTGCCTGAGCCTTATAATTCTAGAATACTGTCACCCATAACCCATTCCCAGGAGAAATTGTCATGAAATTACCTTTTTTATGTCACTTTATGGTACAAGCACTGTGATCTTCAGTATTCATACAATGACTATACTCGTATTATCTAAAAACAGTGTTTCTTAAACAAGATCCAAACTTACCGCTCAGAAGAAAAAACAGTAATAATAATAATAATCCAAAATTGTTTCCATTACAACTGACATTGTCCAGCCCAAGGCTACACATTGTCCATATCAGAAATCATGATAAGTCCAGGTATATGACTTACCCTAACCACGGGGAGCAGCTTAATCTCACTATAATTCCCCCAAAAATAACAAGGCCAGCACATATCAACTATGATATGATGCCCCTTCTTTGCAATGTTTGAGCTAATAGAAGTTTGATTAACTGGACATCAGGCTAGATGTCAAATAGTATCTCATTATTAATTTTAATCATAAACTACATATTTGATGATAATATTTATCATAAGATGTTATTCATAATGTTATCTACATCTCTTAAGAGATGTTATTCCAATAAATTGCAACTATATGTAGAATAAAATCTCAAAATCGAATAGTATCTCCCATCCAACTAGTACACCTAGCTAGCAAGAAAAGAAGTGCTTCTATGGTCCTGCAGTGATGATTGTTCACTCGTGGCCGTCAATTTATGTGAGAGCGACTGTTAGATCCAAACAAACAAAACCGAACAATACGCGTGGCATTTTCCACCAAGAAAAACATAAGTTCTTTATCAACCAAGTGAGGGCGCCCCTCGTTGGATCATCTTTAAAAGTAAGAAACTCCTTAATTTCAAAGTTCTCGAAACAAGTTGCTAAAAAATGTACATGGCATGCTATTTGACAAAATGCTACCCAATAATAATTAATAAGGCAGTTATCAGCGAGGGGGGGAAGTAGTGATCTTTCTTACAATGGTCGCCAGCTGGGTTTGTGCAAAAATCCAGTAAGCTTTTGCTCAAAGAAATGGTTCAATACCTATTGGTCTTACCAAGCCAAAATCATACCTTACCAAAGGCCAAGTTTCGTTCGGGGGCAAGACTTGGGCGAGGCTTAGTTTGCTTGGATTGGACTCCGTCGGCAATACACAGGCACCAAATAGGTTGTCTATTTGTCCTGTAAAACCTGCAGATACAAGAGATTTGACCCAAAACTACCGCCTCTCCTCCCCCCCAACCCCCCAAAAAAATAAAATAAAACTAAAAACCAAAACCAAAACCAAAAGTATATATATATATATAATTTGGTATCATTAAACGGATAGATTCAATCACTGAGTTGCATTTAACTCTCTAAACATGGTTAGTACCATGATTGAAATAGATTCATGACCCCTAATCCACTTAACAATTTTAGTACAAATTTGAATTTGTTAATGGACCATAACTAAAGAAGAAACTATATGCCTAGGCATAAACTCTAATTTTCCCTAGAAAGGATGTGTTCTAGCAATTTCCGCAGATATCTAGTGATCAAAATGGCCGAAGAAGCACCAAAACTAGCATGCACAATGTAATCATACAAAAATAGAACAATCAAATAAATTAACACAGGATTTGTATATATGAATGATTCAGAAACTACGGAAATATGACAAGTCGAATAGTACTCCAAACAAACCTAGTGTCAATTCAGATATCAACACGTACTACCAGCTCCTCCTCCATTATCTAAGTACATGGATCCTCCAATGCTGCCACTAACACCTTCCATGAGAGCAAATTGCATGTCTTCAGATGGTTTCCAATGCCTCTTTCTCTGGTTTATGAACCAGTTATTAATCTGCTTTTGGTCTAATCCAGTTACTTCTGACAACTGTGTTTTCTCGTCTTCCTGAACAATCATTTGTTCTTAGTAATGTACCAAAAAAAAGAACCATCTCTGTATTTAAAGCACTATGGAGGAAATTCTTAGGAATGAAATAATTCTGTAGAGTCATATAACTTTGAAGTCAGTATTCCTATTGAAGTACCATTTATCTGAACTTCAGAACTGAAATCATCCGATGGATGAAAAGAAAGAAATTAATGAAGAAACTTCCATGCTAAAAGTTGAATTTGTCTTGAAAACACTAGCCAGTATATAATTGGAATGTCTGCTGATCCAAAAGTGTAACGTGGCCAGAATCTAGGAGAAATTATGCATTTTAGTTGAAGAGTTTGAAAGAATGTCCTAGTTTAGTTATTTCAATTAATTGTAACATGGGGGTGAGTCTTAAATAATATGTCTGGAGATTGGAAAACAAGAGGTGCTACCTCAAAATTGAATGGAAGAGGAAAATTCTTTTGCCCGTCATAACACCCCTCCCAACTCTTACCCCAAATGGTGGGTAGCAAAATTATTTAACGAGCACTTAAAGGTGATGTTAACTACTAGGATCAGTTCATCTTGGAGTTGTTACAAGAAACACTCTAGCTTCTAGAGGCTAACTTCCATTACATGGATTTTTTTATTCTCTCCATTGCATTCCCTTTGACAAGGATAAGGAAAAAGAATTTTCCTTTTTTAGCTTTACACATGGATAGAAGCTAAAAAATTCATTTTTCCTCTGAGTTTCATTTAATTTGAAGTTCATCCCTCAATGATAACCGTATCTTATCTCACTACAATACACAATGTACAACATTTTTAAGTGTGTTCATATACCCATACCCTACTTTTGGATATATATATATATATATACACTAATGTCCTAATTTAAAATTTTGACATCCAGATATATATGCACCCAATACTCATAACCAAGTCCATTGTTTTCTTTTTCACTCTTAAGATTATGACAAAACTAACGGCATTCTTTCCCACTCAGATTGTTAGAAAACTTCGAAGGTGATTAAAATTGCCTTCAGAAATTTCTTTATTAAAAATTTTATTCCAATTTGAAAGGCTTCCATTGCACTAAAGCCAGTTGTGGAAGGGAACTAAAATCAATTCTTGATTTCACCAGGATCAGGCAGGAAATTTATGAAAATAGAATTCAGCGGTTTCTTTTCAAAATTTCCAGGTTTAGGAGATTAAGATTTAGTCAGTAGATATTTCTAGACACGCTTGGGAGTCTTCATTTTTGGGATCTAACCATCTTCCTAATACCATTATGTATCATATAAATATGACTAAAAACAACAATAATAAAGGATAAGTTCGGAATTACCGTGGGATATGGCCATCTGCAGTGTTTGTTCCACCAGTCAAGCAGAGCATTCCTTGCATCCTTTGGGAGCTTTCCTTTCTTTCTTTTCTTCAAAAATTCCTTTTTAAGACTGCTGAGATAGCCACTGTATTTGCGCAATAGCATTTCTTTCAGCTCTAGGTCACCAGGTCGGGCACCAGAAGATTCTCGACTTTCAACTGCTTCCACTTCTCCACAGCTCAAATCCTCCTCCGAAGTTCCAGCTACTTCATCTGAGAACAATAGATGGGTGTTAAAAGCATGTCCAATAACATTCAGGTCATTCATTTTAAGTACAAGCAACTAGATGCACACTGGATCAAATATGCGTTTGGAATTAAAGTTAAACTACAATGAAAAGAAAAACAAGAGTTGTCTATTAAAATTGTAGAGCATGTAGCCCATGTCCCTTCCTGTTTGAGACCAAATTCTCTCACAAAAATAATAGGGGCAAGGGTGCAGCTTCTCAAGAGTAATTTGTTAGGGAAAAAAGATGGAAATAGAATAACTCAAGGAAATGCTTCTAGTTGTGATGCCGTTCCACTTTTCTTATTGACTTTATTTGCCCCCAGCCCAGCTTTTCAAGAGCATAATTTCTTAGAACAAAATTCCGGAAATAAGAGAGGTTGAGGAAATTGGTCAAGTTGTGATGTAACTTGACTTCATTTGCCCCTCGCGATGGATCTAAAGGGCGGTAGTCAGTGGTCACAATTCCTACCTTCAAAAAAATATTTGAAAGTCCAGTGTAATTTCAGTAAAAAAAAAATTTAAATACCCCCTTCTAATTTGTAAAGTGTCCCCAATCCCTCCCCCCACAAAAAAAAGAAAAACATATATTTTTAACTCTTAAAAGTCCCGTTGTATATGAATTTTTAACATCACCCTTAAGCGCCAAATCCTAGATCCGCCATGGTTTGCCACAACCAATTGCTTCACAGCATGATGTGGCGGTGGAATAAATTCATTTAGTAGATGGTGTAATGACTGAGAAAGAATGTCTGTGTATCTAAACCCAATAAAGGTCCCTTTTCTAATGTCGGATTTGGTTCCTTCTCCTTATTTTGAAAACGTTCAACAACATTTACTAAAATCCTAGAGAGGAAGGATACTCTTGTTTCCTTTTTCGTTGGAAAGAAATAGGGAATAACAGAGGTAAGAAAGTGAAATCGACCATCATTGTCATTATCTTACAAGCATTGCACCAAACAGAATCTGTTCATGTATTTCCCAAATTTCCCAGTGCTAACATCACATAAATAAATTAGGATTATGCTTAGTTAGTCTTACAGTCTAAATTCTCTTTACCACATTGCAAAATCTAAGTTAAAACACATTCTCAAGGAGCAAAAAGACCAGAAAACAAGAACAGGAAAAGACTACAAATAATCAAATAATATGTTTCAGGAACTCAAAATGTGTATGGAATATGTAAGAAATTATGAGCAGAATGAAAGCATTTATTGTCGTACAATAAGATTTTCAACACATTGCACTACCTTAATTTTATGTAAGCTGCTAATGGTTTATTAAAAATTCAGGTTTCATGGAATTGCAAATGATTAAGCTGTATTTGGACCAAGGATTTGTCAAAGGAAAAAGCAAAATGATAGGGATTCAAAATTTCTTTTCTTGTTTGGAATGTGATAGAGAGAAAGAAAATACATGGGGCTAAAAAATTAAAAATAATTAATTTCAAAAACAAATAAAGACAATTGTTTTGGTATTTTATGCTTCCTCCTTTTCTTTTTCCTCACCAAATCCTTACTCCAAACACAACCTAAAGATTTATTTGGATCAAGGAGGGAAAATGAAATGGAAGGGGATTCAAAATCACTTCTTGTATTTTGTTTGTATTAGAAAATATAGAGAAAACGCATGGATTTAAGAAATTAAGAATAATAAAATAAAAAAACTAATTTATTGATAATTATTGGAAATGAGCACCTACACAAACGTAGAAAGACAATTAGTCTAGAAGAGAAATACTTGAAATATATTTTTAATTGCTCACACATAAAATGCATAAACACATGAGATATTTGTAGGTAAAAAAATATGATTCTAGACCCTATAATCACTACCCACAACTATGGACTTAAAAGCATTTTTTTGGTTGGGAACAGAAAATCATGTAAGATGAAAAGAAAATAAAAAATTAAAAACTGATTTTTTCCGTTCCCAAACCAATTTTAATACCTACTAGCTCCAATTAGCACATACAAACAACTCACCAATACACCATGTAGCTCAGTATTCTTGCGCACTCCAACTCAAGAGATAAACACAGTAATAATTCATGAAATAAAACCTCACTAACCCAAATAATAAAGGAAAATAAGTATATTTTCAGCAGAAATTCTCACAGAGCAAGCACAATGTAGTAGCAATAGCTTGGCTAAAAAAAGATATCCATCTATTACGAAGTTTGAGTCCTAAACAATAACCTGCAAGTAGGGGAGATGTACGAATTTTTCTTTTTTGTACAGGAGGAATCAATATTTAAATCATGACCATATTTCATTGCATGCAAGATTTTGCTTTATGTTATGTTTGGAATATGGATTTGTTAAAGGAAGAGAAAATGTATGAAACAAGTAATATAAAATGATATGAAAAATAAAATTTCTTTCATTTTTTAGTTGAATTAGAAAAATGAGAAAAAAATGAATATATACTTATCAAACAAAATAATTTTTTCTTGATTAGGCAAAAAAATAACATCAATTGGTAATTTTATTTTCCTTCTTTTTTATTTTCTCTTTACAAGTCCATATTCAAAAGATAGCTTTAGTTGCCAAGTTCTACCAAATGCACTAATTTATCAATTGGTATAACCACAATAGTTAGAGAGGAAGAGAGAGAGAGAGAGAGAGAGTCACTGCCACATGTAGTACACTATCATCAAGGAAGAACAAAAAGGGGGGCAAATTTGACAAATTTTATTTGCTAACATATATGTGAATTATCTTAACAAAAAATCCCACCTAACCCTAGCCCCTTTCCCACTTATTGGCTGTTAATTTATCCAGTAAAATGCTAAATTATCCATCAGTTAGGTAACCCAGTAAGGAGAAGATGAGCATAGTGAAATCACATAGAATCAAATAGTCAGTCAAGGAGATATTTCACATCGATAACCTTTTCTTTTTCAAGCATCAATATTAAGTAGGATACACCACGAATCCAACAATTTAGTATCTAAAATCTATCGTTACAGGGAATTGTCAACAAAGAGAGATCTTACTTTTTCTTGCCATTTTCATCTATCTTGTCAAACCAGTGAATTTGATTTTTTGGAAGGAGTTGATAATGGAGGCCTTTTACAAATAAATACAAGAGATAATCAATGACATCATAGCAAATTGAAGTACTGATTGAGTTTCTCGTAAAAAAATGTCTTAAGGTAAAAAGAAAAGAAATAATTATCATGTATAAATATTGAAGTACCCTTAGCATGATATTAACCATTTCCAGCAAGAAACAAGAAACAGAATGTTCTATACAGATTTCTAGAATGTGGGGCGGTTGGCTAGGCTTGTGTAAATCGCAATATCCGAAGGTATCTAAAACTTAGACGTACTTACGCACGTCTCCTAGTACTAGATTAAGAAGCCAGCTTATTCAACTTATAAAAGCATAATTAAACCCATATGAAATCTAACAACTATTGAAAATATCAGTAATTACAGAACCTTGAACCAAGTAGTCAGGAATATTTGTACACAAAAGAAAGATGCACGTAATTTACTTAGGGTGGAAATAAAAATGAAACAAATTCATGCTTAGATATTATATTTCCCGAAGTTCATTGGCCAAAAATACTGGATGAGGATTTGAAGGCTGCCAGTAATAAAAGAATGTCCTAATGGATTCTAAATCCAATGCACAAATTAAACATATCAGTATTAACTTCTAAATTAAAATCTTGCAACCAACTACCTACATGTTAGGGCACCTGTAGTAGTATTTCCCAAGCATATGCCCTAAATATATTACTGCTTCCCTATTTTACGATTATCCTATTTGATGACTCTCTAGCAGCATCAATAACAACCCCCCTCCTCCATTAAAATATTAATTCTTAAATCTTTCTTTATTGTTTTGCATTTCAAAAATTTCCTTTCCAATGTTGATTAAAAGTTTTATTTAAATGAAAAAATATTAAAATAACAGTTTAGGGAAGCTAAACTGATCCTCGAATATAAGGATTCATTTTAATTAATGCTAACTTAGAGAAGCAGATAGGTAATCTGCTAGATGCCAAAAAATATTTTCCTTTTCCTATTATGGAAAATTCCCGAGTAGAAAGTAAATGGAGATGCCCTTACAAGCATTTCTGAAATATAATAATACATAATGTGCATTTGTTGTGTCGAATTTGACCAAAAAAATTGTATTTTTTTCGATCTACTCAAACTTTGGGTGCGTTTGAAATGTTAAAAAATTAGTAAAAAATTGTAATCTCGTAATTCATACCGTGAGTAAAAAAACTGAAGTTTTTTTTAGATTTTTAAAGGTTTTTTTTTTTTTTGGGTAAAATTTGGTGCTCCAAATGCCCATTTTCTCTACTCCAAAATCTCAAACTTTCTCCAACGTTTACCAACTTTCTTCAATTTTACAATTTTTTCACACTTTCTTCAATTTTACAAATTTTTCACAATTTTTGAGAAATATACCAAACACTTGCCGACTCTTTTTTTTTAACCAAAATTTGACACTCCAAACAGCCACGTAAACAATACAGATTAATGATCTATGAGTTCATCTTAATTTATTTCTATTTTCTAGTTCTAAATGTAAACACATATCAAACATCAACATTGAAGACTACCATGCTATTCTCCCTCACACACACATCTACAACAACTTGAGATGGTTGGGGGGTTTGGTCAGGTCTTGACAAATAAAGGAAAGAACAAGAAGGGAAAAAAATGGATCAAAATCTTTCTTAGCAGTCCGTCCAAAGTGCTAGCAGAAAATAATCTCAAGGATAAAATTCCTAATTACTGTGGCATATTGCTACAATGATTATAATTTGAACACAAGTCTGGTAAGAGCTACCAGAGCTTGATTGTTATGGTGCTCTTAGCCTCCCAAATTTCAAGTTCCAAGGATATGCAACTGACAAATCTAAAGAATACCCAGCTAAAGTGAAAGGGGATGCAACGTCCATGGCATTAAAGAAAAGGAAACAGGGTCTCTGACCGGATGTTACACTGGTGCTGAGTTCCAAGAGATCACAGTATGTATGCACATAATTTATAAGAAGGCATTTGGTAACAAATGTCCGGACACTCGTTGAAAAGCAAATGATAGACATTATATCATGATATTTTGTATATTTTTTATACATAATTCTATTAAAAAAAAATTTTTTTATGTGGTACTCTTTATTGGCCCTAAATAAGGGTTATGAATCGGTTAACACGTCACTTATAATAATAATAATATACAAATAAGCTCTGAAACGAAAACAAGTACCCCAAAACATGCATTTACACGCCCTAAAAAATCATCAAGAGTGCAAGAGAGGAAAAAAAAACCAGTCCAGAGAGAAAAGGCTAGGTTAGAATTGAAGAAAAGTTTGGAAAAGACAACACGGAGATATTGAAAGACGCATCTGTGCAATATGCAGGTTGCGGTACCACTCCAGGATGAGGAAGGACAGCCGGCAGTGGGGGAACAGGTCCTCGAGCTCAATTTAGTGGTTCAGCAGCACTACCCACCGCATCAAAATCCAACACCATTTTCCGCTTTGTTAATTTTTAAACAAAAACATAGCATCTTATAGTTGCGAGAACTTTGAATGAAATGAGCCCATAACCACGGGTAATCACCAGTACAACTTAGGAGGTGTGGGACCAATGAGCGGTGAGGCCAGCATTTTTGTTAGGGGTTTAACAGTTTGCAACGTCAACTGGTCAGAGACGATTTACCATTCTATTTCTCTGAGGTGCCCACGGGGACAAAGTTTTGCATACAGAACTCGCAAGAGAGCTTGTGACTTCATTATCGGAAGTGCGTAGGTTAAGCATGAAAAGGATCAAATGCGCAGCGAGAACAACTTATTACCAGAATGATAGTTCCCGGAGGTAAAAGACGTCATCTTCATCATCAGCGTCTCCTTGCAGAGATTACTGAGCTGTGACTCGATGTTGCTCAAGAACGTTCTCGCTTCATCGAACGGCTTCGACAGCTCCTCTTTGTATCTGTGTAGAACCTCACAATACAACTCCTCCAAAGAATTTAAAAAAAAAAAAAATTAGACAAGAACATCCATATGCAAATTTATATGTATGTGACCAGAAAGAGGGGTTACCATGAACTCATCGAGTTCAGGATCGGCTCCAATCTTGCTGCGATCGCTTGTTGTGACGTTCTCTCTGTTGATTTCTTCGAGAAGTGAAGTCATCTCTGCTGGTGCTCCGACCTGTGGTGATATATGATACGTGAAAACTGTTCGAGAGAATGAGCCGCCAAAGAAAGCAACTAAATATACAGATATATATACACACACATACACATACACGTGCACAAATATAGATATAATCATTGCAAAGCAGATGATCACCTTTCGGCATTCAATATACGCAGAAACTAGGTTTGGATAGAGAGGATGATCCGCGATCTGAGCCTTGATGAGATCGGAGATCTCCGATCTGGAGACGTCCATTCTGGCCGTGTCGAAATGGTGCACGTTCTGAACCGGAGCGTGAAATCCTACGTTCATAGTCGCCGGAAAATTTTCGACTCCAGTAACATAATCTGACGGCAAAATCGAAGAATGAACTCTGCAAAGTTCGTCCATCGAACTCCTCAGAACTTACAGAGAAGCTATAAGCAGTCTCGAGTTATTGAATCCAGCGGATAAAACAAACAAACTTCCAACTCGGTAAATCGTACAGACCCGATCGAGCCTTATCACAGTTCCGAATTGGCCAGAATTAGAAAGATATCTTGGGACATCTACGGCTATGATTCAGGCGTCGCTAATTTTAGCATTCTCAATCCTCCATTAATGCAGGAACTTAAGCTTCTAGAGAGAGCCACATCAGTGAGCTGAGCAGATTAATTCTAGAGAGAGAAGTTGAG
>QLOD02000029.1:6888369-6900195 GCA_003260245.2 Sideroxylon spinosum | reverse complement strand
AGAGTGAGAGTTACTTCCAAACATTAACATACAACAACACAAACTGGGTAATGAAACCCTTGAGCTTAAACATAGTTGAATCAGCAATTCAGAGCTAGTTACATCCTAACGCTGCACAAGTTAGATTAACATGACAACAGATGGCCTCTTCTTAACCCCTAGCTGCTCTGAGGAAGTTGTCGAAAGGGCTGGCTGGAGGCAGCCTGAGAGCCAACCAAGGGTCCATCGGCTGCACTGCTTCGTGAACAAGTCCACCTCCATTGGTTATCTACAAATTATATATATATACACATATGAATGTAGAATTAGATTGAACATATGCTGGAGTCATAGTGAGATTTTATTCCCTTCTCGAATGTATGTTCATTAATGTAGATTCTTTGTGTGTATCCTAGTACGCAAGTTTTATAGGATGACCTCTGGTTATAGCCTAGTATATGCTCCTACACATGCGAAAACTCTAGATCAACCAAGGAAATAGAATATTTGAATATGCTCACCTTCCTGATTTCTGAGCACCCATCAGCAGATAATGCCGGAAACGGTTTTTCATCTGTTCTAGATGAAGGACTTTCATGGGTTAACCAACTTGAGAGTTTTCTTGTCCCTGTGCCAAGAGCTTCACACTGACTGGCCATGGCACTATATGGAAGCGGTGTAGTTGAAACAGATGTTCCAGCCACTTGACCAGCCACCTCAAGCGCCTGAAAACGTGATTATTTATTTAGGGAGCGTTTGAAGTAACAAAAAATGAGATAAAGTGAGATAATTTGATAAAAATTGTAGGTTCGTAATTTGCTCAATGAGAGAAAAAAATGAATAGCTTTTCAATGTTCTCAGATATTTTTAGAGAATTTCAGTGTGTCAAAGGCACCCTAATACAAGAGCAGATGCTTGTAGGCTAGATGAGTGTCATGCCAAGGACCAGGATGCGTTGCAATTGTTTTCATAAAATATGCATTATCTGATAAATAAAAATGATGATTTTTTGTGTCAAAAAACAGACCAAGCAGATGAGCATGATGAGGTTAGGCAATATAATTCCCGTTGATGTTTACAAGAGTGCCAAATGAGTAGAGGAGTCAATAGTTGATGAGGTTGAAATTTCAGGCCACTGTACACCCTTTTCTTATTTGGTTCTAGCTTAATTTTAACATGTTTCTCATGACTGACAACATTACAAACTCTGAAAAGTTTGAGACTGCAAACTCTTTGATTGACATACATTCATCTTGTTTTGACCACATTGAGAAACATGCCTGGACACCTTCAAAGAGAGTAAGATTACCGATTCTAGAAGCTGCCCAATGCCAATAACCTGAGACATGGAAGGCGATGGTGGCAGCTTTGGGATGAAGCGAGAGAGATCAACAACAGAGGATTGACTTATCACATCATCCTCAGCTATCAAATTTGTAAGAAAATCCTGCTGCGTAAGAAAAAATAAATTGCAACAATATCATGAAGTACCCTACTAATAATGAGGTACTAAAATGCAGCCCCAAGTAGTGGGTTTGATGATACAAAAAATAATATTCTAATTGGAATCTTTAAGTCAGTACTCAAAAGTCGGGGAAAAATGATTTGGTTACATAATTGAGATTAGATTTTTGACAGGATGAACCATATTCAGCCAGCCTGAAAACAGAGGTATATTCAAATACTAGACAAGCATCACAAAAGAGCATACCTCATCGAAAGAGAGAGTTTCCTTGGAATTTGAAATTGTCTGAATGTGATCCAAATCAAGTCCAGAATGTGGACCAAACATGAATGCATCATCAGGTGTAAATGGTTCTGAAAGCTGTTTAACCAAGTCATCTGCCTCCAGCTTAACAAGCAAAAATACACAGTACGTAAATTGGCTTTTCTTATTTATTTATTTATTTTTGGTTGGGGGGTGGGAGTTGTTTGGAATGGTTGGGGTTAATATACACAAGTAGAAGCCCTGGAAAGAACTCACAGACCTCGGTAATTCTGGATAAACTCTGAACTAAGCTATCTAGGAGAATCTTGTCAGCTTCATAGATTTTGTTCCTTATATCCGATAGTAATGATGCGGCTTCTTGATTATCAGGAACAGACCCATATTCTCTCACATCTGCCTGAGGTTTCGTGTATAACTGGAAGTCATCACTGATTCCCACATAAGGATCAACCTGATTTTATACAAGATATCCTTTCATAATTAATAATTACTTTAGTTGCATATTATGTTTTCGAATTGTGCAACACAAACTTGAACTCAAAAGAAGACTTCTAACAAAAGCAAGAAGAAAATCACATCCATGCCACTGGATGAAATTAAAAAGAAAAAAGAAAAAAATTTATGAGAGAAAAACACCTAGTTCAATAATGTTCAATGCAAGGGAAACAACCTAACATCTGAACGTTTACAACAGTAAAGATGAATCAAACTACTAAAAACTTTTAAACCAAATCCATCCAATAAATATTAATGGCAACAAAGCCATTCAAAATTGTGAAAAATGACGTGTTGAGATGAAGATAACAAGGACAAGATTCCATTATTATGGAAAACTCACATCACATTCAATAGGTGACTTGAGTAAATCAATCAAATCAGGAATCTGATGTATCTTGGCTGCAAAAATCAGCATAGCGGTTGATAATATAAGCACTAATCTCTGGTAAGCTGGAGGCCACAAGCCTGCATAATATGCTGAAACATGTCAATCATGTAAGTTCATTATTTTATAACCTTTAAAAAGTTGTTTCCGAGATACAAGTTCCCCTACCATTGTTAGGGTCCAATGCCATATTCCTAAGTGACAAGGGAAGCTGAAAGAAGCGGGCCACTAGATTGTTATTGGGATTCTGCAAAAATACAAATTTGGAAGATTTCATGTAAGATCAACCAATACAAAAATAAGCAGACATGCATAACATTTGATTAGTAAATGAGTTTTGCCAATGTATTCCCAGGTGAATGAAGATCTTAAATGGATAGATTATTTACGGTATGCTAGCATCAATTACTCTTCCCTCACAGCAACTGAATGAACATGTCCATCAAAAGAGCCATCAAAATCATAACCTGTATTATCAAATCACTTATCTATGATTTTGTGATATTGGACTGTTCCAACTACGTATCACAAATATTTGTGTGATGGCTAATGACCCCTATCATTCATGGTTGATATGTGCCAAAAGTAAGAGACGCAATAGAACAATTCTGCTTCATATTTAAGCTCGCCACTAGTCAATGTCAAATTTGTGTAAATGTCTAATTACAACCCGAGGGAATGGATGCATAAATAATTGAGAAGAATAAAGTATGAATAGAAAAACGGAAAGGAAAAACAGGCAAGAAGTATGTACAACAGAATTCTCACCTTAAGGCGTAAAGAAATAAGTGTCAAGCAGTAAGAGTGAGATATGGCTTCAATGCTTGAAGGTAGATTATCTGGAAGATTAGCTTGTACCCAAAAGGCAGACAACAACTGGGCTATTTGATCCTCACTAAATTTCATAATAGATGGTTCCTGTGCCAATCACATAACATAATATTCTTGTATTTAAACCAATAAAATGGATCCAGGTTTACAATTCTTTCTGAAAATGGAAAACAGACAGGTATATACCAGAGAAATGTACACACACATGGAATTCTATAAACATGACAAAACAGAGAAAAAAAAATCCTTACAGCTGTTGCCAAGCTTGTTGATCCAGTTGTCTTGTCAATGATGGAACTTATTTTGTAGAAATTAGGGGAATTCCTGAGAGCCCGTCCCTGCTTCCATTCTTCTTCTGCAACTTCCTTTTCCTTAAAATCATTTTGAACATTAATCCCATCCTTTTCTCTCCTAAGTCTATCAAGCAGCGCTAATGCAGATGCAGTATCGGAGCGCCATCTCCTTGGATGGTTAAAAACAACAGATCGAGGATGACTAGAACTCCGGATGAGAAGAGTGCAAAATATTTGATGTGCTCCAGCACGTACTTCAACATCAGGATGCAGCATTGTATTCAAAAGCTGAAAAAGAAGTGCCTCTGGAAACACCTGTGACAAAATATGAAGCAAAATTGTTACCATTATCTAGTTTAAAGACAAAACTTTCAGGAAAAATGATTACAAAAATACAAGGAAAATATCTCATAAAGGGAGAAGTCAGAAGGGCTCACTCAGGACATTAAAAACTTAATTTAAGCAAGTCACATGCCCAGAAACTATGATTGCACGCTTAATTATTTTCCAGTACCATTCAAATGAAAGATAAAATCAAAATGCATTCATTTTAACAGCAAATAGATTCTTATATGAAATAGTTTAACATGTTTTACTGCCAAAAACAATTAAGCGGATGTCTAATAACAAAAAGAAATAAGTGCGAGGGAGCAGATACATGGACACATGTAAATGAAAATATTAAAACCGTCTCACCTGTTGTGAAAGTGAAGGGATAAATGCTAATGAAAACATATGAGCAAGAATGATCAGTGATCCAATTGTTGCCCTGACAATAACTTTAACAGATGATAGCTTTTCCAGTGTTGTTGCCATCATGTCAAATAGTGGCCGCGCATCAGCAATCTAATAACAGTGGATGCAAATCAACTTAGAAACCTACAAGGGTGCGGGAAAAGAAAAGGAAATAGGGTAAAAGAGTCTACCCCTTTAGCAGTCTCTAGCAAGCAATCTTCAATAGTATTTTGGAGTGCAATATTCAAGTTCAACTCTTGCTCTCCGACTGACTCAATAGTTGCTTGAAGACTTTTCCTCAAATGCCTGCATAAGTCGCTGACAAATCCAATATCTGAGAGTACAGATTCGGATCTAATTTGCCGAGCTAAAGAAGTAGCAATACGGATGACATTAGATTTAACTTGGGGATCATGTGAAACATTTTTGTGGTCCAAATGATGGATGACATTTGTTAGAATCAACTGCTGGTTCCCTGAAATTAGAATAAAATAAGTATTAGCAGATCCATATTAGATTAATGCCTCTTCCAATATCCAATTTAACAATGGTTTTCTAGAAATATAACCAAAATAGCTTGCCAAAGCCCTTTTGCAGTCAGAATTGCAGAAACGAGCTATAAGCAAAGGTAAAATGGATGATTTGATTAGGAGTGAACATAGATAACGGACTCATAAAAAACTACACACAACCAACCCATGAAATCAATACTAAAATCAGAAATCATTTGTAATTAGAAAAGATGAAAATAATAGATAACAAAATCATTGAAGTCAAAAGTAAAACCACCCATCTTTTGTACAGCTATTATGATTCTCCCCTAAGGTGCTGGTGCATGAACTCGTGCCCATGAAAAGAAAGGAGACAATTCATAATGCAGCTATCACAGTTAGCTTAACAATTCGCAGCAGACAATGAGGATTTTATATCACTTGTACAGAAATAAACCAGATAAATAAATTAGTAAACTTATTAATGTAATCAAACTAAATTCACAGGCTCTCATATACAAGACATTAAAGCAGCCAACCTTCACAGCAAAATCTTCTACCTAATGCAGCAACCATATATATATACATATATATAAATCTATATAACAAATAATAACTAAGCATATTCAGTAATACCTAGAAATTCAGCACTTTCCAAGAGAAAGGAAAGAGTTGTGTATTGTCAGTAGCAATCAAATTCAGCTCTTTTTAGAAGGGATACTTGAAAGAAGTGTAATACCACAATACAATAACAGTACAAAGGTCAAATGAAATAAATGCAATTGCATGCCACTTAGCAGTGTCTGGCTCTCTCCTTATGAGGAGGAAGGAAGGGGGATAGTGCTGTGTCTGACATTTGGCACATCAATATAATAAATAATCAAATAGAAGGAAAAGAGAGGAGGTAGATAAAAGTTGCCTGGAGCTCCCACAAAGTAGCACATGTCAGCCAGAACCATGATTGCCAATCCATGCTGAGGAACCCAGTGTCGCCTGCTATCAAAATAGACAAACATTGGATCCAAAACCCTCCGCATTGTTATACTCTCTTTGGCCAGTGCAACCATTCTTTGAATGCATATCTGGGCCCAGATTTGTGGTGTCTCACTCTCTTCTCTGCAGTCAATAAAATAAAATGAAAAAAGTGATTTTAAAATAATCTGAACGAAGAAAGGAATGTTAGTGTATCCACACAAGATTCCAAACTTGGCATAATAAAAGATTAGGCTTTAAACCTGGTTAAAAGAGAAGGATCTTTCCTTTCTGGTCGTGGCCTGATGATTGTGCAGCTAGCCAGTTCACTACCAACACAAGCACCAATTTTACCTTCAGACCTAACCACTTCATCCACCCAATTATGATTTGGTTCCCCTCTTTCATCATCATTGCCATTATGTGTATCTAGCTCATAGTTATCTAAAGTAACATACACAATCTGCAGTATGAAGTCATACACAAATTCGATTCACCTTATTATTTCCATATGTCATAAATGAATTAGAATAGGAAGTAATTATTTTAACTGTGGAAGCATACGCATTGATGAAGGTCACAAACCAAAGAATTTACGAAATTATATATTCATTGATGAATTAGTTACACAGTGACTATGCAAGTATTCTCACTTCATGTTTGTCTGTTGATTAAAAGAAAATCAACTTACAAGAATTGGCAAAGTATATTCATATCACATATTACAATTAATAACGACCATCAATGTACCCAGGAGCCCACATGCAAACATTATGGAATTTACATTTTTTACATAGTTAAGTCATTCCTTGATAATTTTGCAGACTACATATGACAGAAATTATGCAAAAACCAGTATCATGTGTTTCATAAATGCTTCTCAATTATAAAATCATCAGAATAAGAAAGAGTGCATTCATCAGAAATATAAAGAAATGAGAAAAATCAAAGGACATCAGATGCAGCAGTTAGAATTTTTTTAATATATCTTTTTGAAAAACACAAGTTATCTATGAAATCAGAAGTAATGTAAACTTGTAAAGTCTGTCAATCAGAATAAAATAAAATAAAATAAAATTTTTTTATCCTTGACAACAATTAAAAGTGAACAATTGCCAAGGTTAACAAGCTTTAGGGTAAATCAAGGCAGTAGAATCATCAGAAAAATCAATTGACATAAAAAAGATGGAAAAATGCAATGTATCTGTCCATATCCTCACTTAAATGTCCATGTATGAAATTTAGTTAGCATTTAAAACAAGAATAACTCATGTGTAACCGCGTCATAAAAAAATTCAGAGCTTGAACGAGTGCATCAGGTTAGTGTGCATTTGGAGTGCCAAATTGGACCAAAAATCTCCAACTTTCTACAAAATTTTTCCAATTTTCTCCAACTTCCACTAGACCAAAAATCTCCAACTTTCAACAAAATATCTCATTTCTAAATTTTCTTTAGCCAGTATAGTAATGTTTCTATAATAAAAGGCTACAAAATTTTAGTTAAGTCAATCGCATGGGATGTCCAAAAATCTCACAGACATTCTCAGAAACCCAATACAGTACACCAATAAATAGCCTTAGTTAATGCAAGAAGAAAAAGTGACCAACCTCGTCAAAATCAACAAAAATATGCGAGAACTCCGCCATGAACCATACCTGCAAGGGAAGAAAGCTACCAGCTAAATGGAATTACATCTAAAAAGTTCTTTTCTTTAACAAGCTGGAAACAATATAAGAACAGAGTAAAAATGCAATTTTACACAACGGATACAGTGAAAGAAACTGCTAAATATAATGGAAGAATTTTTGTGCAAAATTAAATGTCTAATTTACACCAAAGAAAGCAATTAACCTATCAAATTACCATCGCTGAAAGGCACTGCAAGCTTGATGCCCTCAAGCAGCGCTTTTCATGATCTTCCCCTATCTCCCGAGCTAGTGCACATACTTTGTGAACCAAATTCTCGAGATTATGTGTGTATGTTCCATCAACCTACATGCATTAGGCCAAAGACAGAAAGAAAAATTACAAATTGGTATCACTTAAAGATAACAATCCAAAATAGACATGCAAGTAAGAACAAACCCCCGAACATGATCAACTGTTTGCAACTCAGCCAAAATGCAGAAAATGATAAAATATAAATTAATTGTCATATTTGATTTTGTATTTTTTTTTTATCTGAATACCTGCACCTTCCCTTCTGTATCTAGTTGATTATCTATATAAATGAAAGAACTACTTAAAAGGAAATGACAAGACGTTATTTAAATATTTACCATAAAGAACTAAGAAAACTATTGCCTACGTTGATGACATAACGGACCCTGATACTTGATAGACAGTCTCACAACATATGTCGGACACTGGTCAAAACATGTTCTGTAATTTTAATATTTTTTTTTTTTTTTTTTTGAATTAGACAGTTGGGGAACACACATGGCCATCACTTCTTTATGAATTTATACCCACTAATCTTTTTTTTTTATATATTTTTAAAATTGTAAGAATGATTAAACCAGGAATTTTCAATTTTGTATGAATAGAACCATCCAAAAGTGATATTAGCAATTTTTTCTCACAGTTCTGTTCCAATCTGTATAATGAAAATTGATTTCTTACAACTTTCGTATAAATGAAAGTATAGTGATAGTTTTTAAGTCATGGCCTCGTATGCCCATTTGGCATTACCCTGATCCTGGATAAAGAACCTTCCATGCTCATTTGTCCCATTTTATGTGTCCACCTTTCCAATTTTTGGAAGCCCCATTTTATGTGCCATAGTTTGAAAAGTTAAACTTTTAAAATCATTTTCCCTTAGTATCCGTTGTTAAACTTCAATTGAATTTTAATTCTAATTCTCCAAAAAAAATTCAAATAGAATGATTTTTTTATTTATCATTTAAATACTAAATATGCTTTAAAAAAAATTTGTGCATATTTGAATGGGATGTAAAATACAATAAAGAGAGAGAGAGAGCGAGCTATTTGGACACCATCAATTCATTAAAGGAGACTAGGGAGAGGGGAGATGCATAAAAAATTTCAGCTCAAATTCTTGATTTTTATAATTTAAGAACCCTGTATGGCACAATACAACATTCAGAGAATATATTAAATTTCCATCAAGACACCTTCCCTACCACACAATAGATTCAAGTAATTCTAGATTAGAGGCAAGACTTTATTTCACCTGACTATAAATAAACCTAGTTAAGGTCTGACATCCAATTATCCGCACAGCATCTCGCTTAGGATTATCCAACATTTCATTAACAACTTTCAGTAAACTAAATGCAAAATACACCCTGCAAAACAAAAGAAATTACAGTTACCATCCAGATAAAGTCCCATTGTTTCCATCGCACTTCAGCCAATCTAATGCAGAAATTAATTAAAAATTGCATACGAAAGAGTTCTCATTGTGAGGTTTACAAAAATATCAAATTAAGCACGATGATTTTCTATTGAACATAATGTATACATGTGTAGCTTTAAGAGAAAAATGAAGCTTTTAACTTTCCATGGGAGATAGGTGTCGACTGCAAACTTCATGAGACAAACAAGGGAATGTAATCTGGAGTTCTTTCCTAAATAAAGGTAATTAGATAAGCCTAAACATAACTTCCGTTATCCCTAGAGTTACAGCCAAAGGATATTTTACTTAAATAATCCTCCACTCAAAATGAAAAACAGTATTAATTAAGCAGAAATCAACTTACATTTGCTCTTTACATAGGCAAAGCAACTTGTTGTAAGTTTCTGTGACAATATTGATGAACTTGATATGCTCATATCGCAGTTCTTTGCAGCACCTTTCTTCAAGATACTCTGCAATCTATCAAAAATAAACAGCACCAGCAATACATCAGCTGAGAGCAGTGCATGTGAATGCCAAAGACAATATATTTGTTCCATGGTAGAATGATAGGGTCGCTACCTTTGGGATTCTAAAAGGGTTTTTGGCAGCATATTCGCATAACTTCACAATTTTCCGTTCATTTGGAGGGCCATCCTGCAGTACAAAGTAAAAAATTGAATTTCATCACCCAAGCGATTGACAAAAAACAAAAGTTTCTTCCATTTAAATGTATATAGTTAACCATGTAGTTCATTTAAATTTTTTTGCGAATATTTATCCATACCAAGTTTTCTCTAATCAGAAGGGTTCATTCATAAAACTTCAAAACAGATGACAACCCATGTTCATCAATTATGGTTTAAATTTGGAAATACGGAAAAGAATTTAGTAATGACCCAAACTCTAAAAGCCATTACTTGCCAAACATGATAAACAGGCAACACTGAAGGTTTGAAGTTGCAGTCAGAGTAAGGTAATAAATTTCAAAGTTATTCGCTCGGATACTTGGGTTTAAGTTCCTCTAGAAGGTGAACATCCCCTTGTTTCTCAAGCTCACATGATCAAGCTTTCACATTCCTGACACCCATTTAACTGTACAATACATACAGTTTCATGAAATCAACTTGTTCACACTGACACACTTTTTTCAAAGTTTTGAAGTTACATTTACAAAGAAACGTAAAAATACGTGTATTTCTATGTGACAACATATGACACAAACTAACTGAATTCCATAATTGAGGATTTTAAGTCACAATAAGTCAATAAACTACCAAATTCAAAGTTCATGAAAATTGGTCTACTAACAATGGATTTTGGGAAGATTTCAGCAAGCAGTTTCTTGTATCGCTTGACCGGTTGCCGAGATCTCGACCTCAGGGCAGGGCAGCATACACACATATTCCCACAAGCTGGGAATATTTTCCGCGAAATAAAACCCATTTTCCTGCAATACGCTAAAAACAGGGCATTCAAAACAATCATTCCTCAAAATCAGCACAAGAACACGAAGCAATGAACTTAAATATACCAAAAGTTACACCAAATATCATATCCAGAAATTCAAGGGCATAAATATACACATGCATTAACGTACAAACAAACCTAGAACCCAAAATGTAGTCTAGACTCTAGAGAGAGAGAGAGAGAGAGTCACCAACCCAAAAGGGAACAGGGAGGAAAAAGAGAACACCCTGGAAGCTAAAGAGAACACCTGGAAGCTAAAAAGAACCCCTCAAAACACACACTCACAAATACACAAACACAAAAGCCCAGGAAAAAGTGAAAATCACACATGCCTCAAAACTTAACACCCCCTGAAAATCACACATGCCTCAAAACTTAACACCCCCACGCCCTCCCCCCAAAAAGAAATTGAAACAAAATCGAATAAAAGGAAATGAAGAAAGGAAATAAGAGATTAACACCCCCCCCAAAAAAAAAAGCTAGGGGAGAAAATACAGAACAGCCATTGAAGAATAGAGTACAGAACAAACAACTGAAACAATAACTACACTTGCTAGTATTACACCAAATTTGTGTGTGAGAGAGAGAGAGAGAGGAACCTAAAATCAAGAACAGAGCCGGAACAATACTACCAACCGGAAGAAAATAAGGGGGAAATTTATGGAACAAACCAGAACACACATTAACCCAAAAGCCAAAAAAGAGAAACACAACTTACACAGCAGAGGCAGATCTAGGGGAGTTAAGCCTCCAGCAAGAGCTAAGACCAACAAAACAGTGTGGTAAGAAACAGCAGCAGCACAGAGAGAGAGAGAGAGAGCGAGGGTGATTTGAGATCGAAGGTGGGGGCGGGGGCGGGGGGGGACTGATCACGTGGTCGCCCGACAGTTTTTTTTCGTGTGTGTGAAAAAGCAACCAGCTTTATGGTTTTGCGTCAGAACATGGAAAGGCTATTTCCCCATCAACACTTTTCGCTTCCTCATTGCACAATTTTTTCTCTCAGATTTTGAAATCTACCATTTGGGTTTTGAATTTATTAGGAACTTAGGATGCATGATCCACTTTTTTTATCGGGTGCATTTGA
>QLOD02000029.1:6868701-6880470 GCA_003260245.2 Sideroxylon spinosum | reverse complement strand
TGAATTCAAAGCTTTTTCCATTTTGATTTATGGGTTAGTAGTTGATGCATACAAGTCATTAGACATTACAGCAATCGGCAACCAAGTGAAATGAGAAGTATATACCCTGGCCCTCTTTTCAAAGTAGATAAAATTGTGGATGTCGAGGCAGGTAATGGTGTGTCTTTGCGTCAGTCAGTATATGTTAAGGATCAACGCCTGTGCAACTGTTCAACGACAAAAGTAAATAAATCAGATATTAAATATGACCACCACCACCAACCACGCCCCCAACCCAAAAAATAATAATAATAGTAATAATAAATAATAATAGCAGTATCATATGCAATGATCATGATACCAAAGTAGGTATAAAAAAGTGAAAATGGAAAAAAAAAAAAAAAAAAACAAGCAACAGTGCTTTTCTCTTCAATTTTATTCCTTTTTGCAAATAAAAGCTCGGGCAACTATTATCTGCAATGATATCATGTTCCTGTGGTCTATAAACATTAACTAATAACAAATCCCCACATAACTTTCGCAGGAAATGGTTCATATAACTAATCGAATGATACTTACAACTAATTAATTCTGCAAGAAATATTTAACTTTTTTCCACTTCAACAATCCTAAAATATAGTTCTTTGATCTCTACATAAACACGTGTCATGGTTCAGAAATTCAATCCACAATTCACCTCCATGCCACTACTTTTGACATAGACACGACGTGATATAAACATACTGACACAACAGCTATTATATTAAGATAACAAAACAAGACAGGAGTCGTAACGCGTTAACGAATAAATATTATACATAAGAAACAACTATTTATTCGTTTTTATATTACAAATGCACATCATCGAATAAATATTATATATAAGAAACAACTATTTATTTGTTTTTATATTAACTAAAACATTTATCTCTTTCGTATCCATTAAAAAAATTATTATAAACAAATTAAAAAAGTTTAAAGAAGGAATTAATAGTTATAAATTCGTTTTGATTTTATGTTATATTTAATTTTAAGTCTCTCAGTGTGCTCTAAGAAACTAGAAACTAATGGTGCACATTTATACAAATATCTAACACAAGCCGGGCAGTATCCAACCAGTGTCGATGTCGAAGCGGACAAAGCACCTTCCTAGAAGTTGTATATGCTTCGAAACAAACATGATGAACCTGTATACTCATATTAATAGTGTATAGAATCCTATGCACTTGGGAGAAATTCAGCACATCTAATAGCCTATTATTTAAATCTTCATAAATACAGAGCTGGAATTCAGATCAAATGGGATTGTATATACACATCCATGATTGATGACGGGATAAGGCATATAAGACAGAACATTAAAATAAATTCTTTGATAATAAGTCATGATTTCAATTGCCTTACCATAAGCCAAACATTTTTTCAGGCAGCCACATTATTAATTCTATCAAGATACTCAGCCATTTGGCTTAAACTAATGCAGGATCAACACTGGCCAATATAAAGACAGTAAGAACAGTAGGAAGTTCATAAAAATTGTTGAAAAGGATTAAAATCAGGCTCATCAATATCATTTTGAAATGAACAGTAGAACAGAAGTGCAGCAGAAATCCCATGCCTCTGAGGCGTGCGATAATGAATGAGAATAGAATGCTTACATGAGGAATCAAAATTGAGGATCAAATGAGAAAAGATTTCTTTGTTTATCTGTAGGATTCGCCAACCATCGGCAGAACAACCACGCTGCACCGACCACTGATAAAAGCGACAGCATTGCTAGAAATCCAAAATGTGAAACATCATTTGCAATTATTGCGATTCCCAACATTACAGACTCCGCCAGACTTGCTATAGAAACCTCTGTCGTCCCAATAAGATTTGCTTTGGATGTTGGGATCCCAGTTTGAAGAATCTGTGCCCCTATGACATCATATGACATATGTCCCAACCTTGATAATACCTGCAAAAGGATTAGATCAACTTTTCTTAATCTTCAGTAGAACAGATACACAGATTGCGTAAAAAAATCATAAAATATTTCTCAGTTGTGTGAGCAAAAGTACACATCAAAGCACCGCACAACAAAAAATGTAGATAAATAAACCCTGCACAAGCGATAACAATTGTATGCGTAACATTTATTTATTTATTTTGATAAGTCAAAATATATGTGTAAAGTCTATGTACCAACAATCTTCTATTTATTTTTTTTTTTTTTGGGGGGCGGGGGGACCACCTGCCTGCTTATGCTGGTCATCACAGACCCACATTGACTTTCTTATACGCAAGTACATATTTTTTACAGTTAAGCCATCCTAATATGGCAAGAATATATACAGGCTGACTACAATAGCTGAGAAACAGGATAGTGGAGGTCCATGGGAAGGCATAGCAAGAGATGCAGTGAACAAGTAACATTTGTGAGTGATAGTGCAAGTGTGCAACTGGCTTATATACAACCCCAACTTATATACAATTTCAAAGTTCTCTCTCTCTCTCCCCCCCTCTCTCTCTGAGTATTTGTATGTTATCAAATATAAAATCAGTAGCACGAGACCAGCTGCAAATAAACTTTTTTTTTTTTTTTTTGTATGTAACAAGCCAGTAGCCTCGGACTTATGGGATACAAAGAAACTTATTAGCTTCTACCAGAGAGAGAGAGAGAGACTTACAATCAAACACAGGAAGAATAAAAGTGGAGTTTGCTGGGAAAGGGATCCACTCCAGTACACACCAACAGCAACGGTAAGTAGAGAAGCCTGCAATATCAGTCCAACTGCTCCAGCCTGGCAAAAGAAATCATTCAGAATTAGGTAAGATTATGAACAGGAAAAGGGTACTGTTACTTGATTAATAAGAATAATATATAAATAGAGAACAACCTTCAAAATACCCAGTTGCCTGACCATGTTTGCAGATAGAAATGTTGCTGCAACACCCATGAAAGCACATAATCCACTAAAGCCCCCGATAATGGATGGGTTCAAACCTAAATCAATAAGAATTATACAAACCCGACTTAAAAACCAAATAATTTCGAGGATTTCTAAGGATTTTCAGCACTATTTATTTACTTAGAATTTCAATAAAAAAAAAATGTAGGGAGAACAGAACAGAAAAAAGGAGTAGCAGATTAGAGTAAAAAGACAACACAGTGTTTCCGTAAGCTTACGCAAGTGTACATATTTGGTGGTCTAATGTTACTAAACTTGAAAATCCAAAAGAAAAGGAAACAATGAACATTAAATTAATCTCAATTTATACATTGTAAGCTGATGAAAAGGCACAAGCCTAAAATCTTGACCTGTGACAACTTGCAAAAGAGGGAATTACTCATTGTAAATTGTTGCTCTCTATGCAAATATAATGGTGATTCAATCACTCATACCTTAATGCACTGTCTGGTGGCAGAGGAACTTTGAAATTTGGCACTATCATGCAACGTGTGTTGGGTGTTTCCTAGAGAGGTGCCACATGTTTGTTTGAGCGGTAGGGTACCCTGATTGGCAAAAGGAAGAGGAAAGTTTGGAATTTGATCCATTTTAGTATTTGTTACACTCTGGGGTGAGAGGAAAAAGAGGGCATTTTTACAAGGTGTAGAGCGGCCTTAGTCTATTTTTGCCTTCTTTGTATAGTTGGGCATCTGGATATGAACACTTTTTAGGATTTCATTCGAGTTTTTCGATGCCTAGTGGTTGAACTTTGGTTTTTGTATAGCTGGGCCAGGCCCTTTCTGTACATGGATAACATCTCCTTGATGTCTTTTAATACAATTTTATACTAAAACAAAAAAAACACAAGCCTAACAATTCCATGCTCTCATGTAAAAAGCCAAAAAGAGAACTCCAAGCCCGGACTCTTAGTCACTAAAATTTTAGTTTATAGTTTCTTGTTATCTTAAAACGCTTATTACAGTTTGGTATTGACTACTTAAAACTTCAAGCCCTGCAAACCCTTTGGAGCACATCAAGCATCAGTGTAATAATTCATAAAATTGTAATTTTTCGTAATACTTGAGGATGTGATTTCAATGTCCATACAGAATAGCTTCCACTGTGTTACTAACTGAAGCAATGATCACAATATGTATACTGAATATAAAGTTTCAGTTCTAGATATCTAACTTCAGAGTTGGTTTGTCTGAATTATAAAACAATTTCCAAGAAGATAATTTAGAAAATAGTAGTAATAAGAAAAATATCATTGACCTACTTTTTTTCTATCAATTTTTTTTTTTATGCCCCTAGCATAGGAGTTGGCTGATTTATATTTTTCTGATCGGTTCATTAATATTTTTCCACTCACATAGCTTATCCCCTTTCCTTTTGTTTATTTTTTTTTCTCCTTTTGATGAGTTCGTACGGCCATTCCTTTTTTCTTTTTTCACGACTTCATATGCCTGTTCCAGCATATTTATTAAATATCAGTATTAAATTTATATTTTCACAAGGAAGTAATTGTGCAAACATATCATATACCTGTTTATTTCATGTTTCCAGGAATCCCAAAAAGTTTTTATCAGAGGTTGTTTACCTAAGGCCAATAGATAAACTGCAGTACTAAAAAATTTAGTGATAAATTTATATTTTTATATATATGTTATATTGACAAGTGTGCTGAATTTTATAGTTGAAACTTCAAGGAAAATTTTAATTGTAAAACCTCAATGTCAAAATTTAAGACCACTAGCATGTTATTTATATATTTATTTTTGATATAAGTGATAAGGCAAAAGCTTCCACAATCGAGTAAAAACTTAACTAGATTTCAAACTAAGAGGTAACCAATTGTAGGTTATTTAACACATTTGATATAGGATTCAAGTAATTTTTTTTTTTTTTGGAATTAAGCATTAATAGTGTCGAACATATCCTTTATCTAGTTTTACATTTCTAAAATGGTTCTAATAATCATAAACAAAACATTTAACGGATGTGGAACTTTGAAATGTAACCCTTAGCAGAGGCAAGTTTCATCAAGAAATTTTAGTGGCAATTAGGCCCATCAAAAGGGTTTCATCAAGAAACCATTTTGATCTGTGCTGTAACTACAGTATATAGCTACTCGAATAAACGCGGCATTGTTATTTTGAACCCGGTATCAAAATTTAGCTGAACAAAAATGCCTCCCTGATAAACTGCAGGTGAAAAGTTTAGAAGTTGGGAATTGCGAGAATACCACGTTGTGTTAAGAATGCTGTCATCAATCCACCAGGAGCAAGAACAACATTGAAGTATAGAAGAACATAGGCTAGGCTTGCAGGAAGAACAGGCTGCTGCATGTACTCAGCCCACCCATGCTTGATAGCCTCGACACTCACTTCCACTGGTTATCAATTAGAAGGGGTTAGCTAGTGTGCAAGTAAAATACCAATTTGCATTACGGTAAAGACAGACCTATATTCTCAGTGTCTGGCAGAGGTCTTCCCATGGAACTCCTACATGTTTGTGGAGATTTAGCTCGATCAAGAACTCCCGTAGAAAGCACGTTGGTTAACCACATGAGAACAACCTTAAGACAGTACAAATTTCACAATAAAAATAACAGATTATAACAAGCACTATAGACAGAGCAACCAGAACCTAATTTAGAGAAGGGGGAAAAAAATGGTAAAAGAAAAAAAAAAGAGGAAAAACAAATTACCACAACGGGCGCTGTACATGTCATTAAACTAGCGGCAAACTTCAAGCAGGTCACAGGATCATATTTAGATAGAAGAATGCCAAAGAGCGATGCTCCAACAATCTGCAGTGGCATGTAACTATTAAGTCTCTTTCTTTGAAAATTTTCCATAATAAGTTCACTCATGATAATTAAAACAGTAAATATAGAATGCACTCAGTGAGTTCCACTTCCACGGTATTCCAAATATGTGAATAAAAAAACATTTGTTATAACATTATTTGAGCACAAGCCAGAAAGTGAGAATATCACCGCATATGATCATGCATTAGTAATTCAGTGCAACTAGCTTTTCACAAGATCATGGGGGCACAAATTGCTATAACCTCGCAGAGGAGATCAATTCGACTGAGAACAGCATTTGCCTGCGCAAGAGCAACGGGCCGATTTGTTCCTGCTAACTGTACAGATGAATTGGCTAAATCAGAACTCTCAACACCCCAGATAATAAGCAGGGAAAGTTGTCATTATATATTAAGAAACAGAAAAGCACAAGGAAAACCCACTAGCACAACCCAATCGCGCTCCATTGCAACCCCAAGTGCCAATCCAGTTAGCCTCTCAACGGCCCCAGCTAATACTAATACAACAAACCAAGGACGGGGAAGCACAAATGCCGCAGAGGGGGGACGAACAGTATGGGCATGAATTATCATGCCAACAGATAACAGTTGAGCAGCAGTCTGAAAGGCAGACAAGTATTAGAGCACATCTTTTGAGAAGAAAGAGTCTCACATAAAGCTCCAATAACCAACCTTATAAAAATGGATTACCTGGACAAGAGTCAAACAATTATATGCAGGTACTCTGGGGAAATGATCCATAAGTTTACCAACCAAAGGGCCTCCAACAATTATTACAATCTGTTCAAATGGAGCTCATTAGCAAAAATTCTTTTTGCACTTCATTTTATATATATTGACTATCTTATTAAACTCATTGACACCTTAGTGAAGAAGCCCATGACCGCCACAGGGAGAAGGCTTGGATGAAGCAATGCAATAGCAGCAGGCCAAGCAAAATTCCAAAGCTGTTCCACCAAATTCCCAGCTATACAACTAGCATATAATGCTGATTCAAATACAAGACCTTCCAGTTAGAAACTTTTTGAATGATTCAACGTTGCTGCAATATGTCATACTTATATGATTTAAAATTCAAACCAGTACATACCAAAACGATATGTATCATGACAAAATTGAAGAGGCCAGTGGCTATCACTAGTTTACCAGTGGACAAGCATGTGAAAAGCTTTTGAGCAAAAAGAAAAAACCTGGCTAGAAGTCATCAGTCACCTTTTTAGACGTGTCTCGGATAATGAGACCACTTGTTAAGATGAATTCACAAAGTTTAGTGAGACTCTAGGAGTTAAGGCTAGAATTGTGTATAAAGTTAATGATCTCAAAGTGCAGGGGCAACAATCAAAAATGTGACTCGTCAAGGCATAAGCTAAGTAGCTTTCTTTGGGGAAAATTTTTGAACTACAACATTGTTGATGTTACTTTGAAAGGACTAATGAGCAGTGTCATTCTCTCAAACCCCTAAACTCAAAAGTTCCACAGAAGATTAAATGTCTCCACCTCTATAATATGCTCACGCTTTTATGTAAAATCTAAACAATATTCCTGACCACGTCTAATAAGTGAAAATATAAAAATCTCCCAAAATGAATGAAAATTATCTCATCCAATTGGATTCTAAGCCTGAAGACCACAAAACTGGAACTAGAATCGATGCCAAGAAAAGGTTTGCAACAATAAGAGGGATATAGAAAGAAATGAAGTTTCATAATCAAATAATTTATACAAAAAAAACATTTAAGTGGAAATAGTCCTGTGAAATTTATTTCCTACTCAAAATACTAAATGCAACGGTGTTTAACAATCAAGGGAAGGGAGGGTGCTCTTACCGTACAATCCTGCTGGATGTGCAGGGGTTGCAGCAAGGATATTCTGCTCCTCCTTTGGCAAAACCTGAAGAGTGAACAACAAAATAAGAAAGAGGACGAGATATCAAAACTCAGAACACTATTTCTTATTAGCAAGATATTTATAAGGAAAAGAGTTGGTGATCACTTGGGGTCATACTGGCAATGTTGTCAAAAGATTGTCTATGCAAGCATCTTCTTCCAGTAAATTCAAATATTCAGTCTCGAGGATATCAGATTTGATATGAACAATTGGGAGTGAACAATTTGAGCCAGAAGTTGAAAGTTCTTCCTCAACTTCCCCATCAGTATCAATGTGATTGAATACTTCGGCGTTTGTTATTGAACATCTAGGATTAAAAATTTCCAGCCTGTAAGAAAAATAACATGATGATACATAAATCAACAAGCAAATTATCAAATCCAATCTCTCTCATGAGAAGTAAATAAGAACATTATGAAACTGCTGATTCTTGGCTGAAAAAGTGGTTCCACGAGCTTAAGGATGGTAAATGAACAGCTAAACCATCTTTGAAGAAAAAATTATTCTCGGTACCAGTTTTGTAAAAAGTAGAAGTTAAACAGAAAGCGAGTTCATCAAAATTTGCAATTAAAGTCATATTTTTGATGAAATTTATACCTTTTTTTACAATAAACTTGTTGGCTACATCTTTATAATGATAATAACAACAACAACAACAACAACAACAAAGCTAATTTTCCAGTCAACCCTTTCTCTAGTATTCATCCCATAATGGAGAAACTAGAAAATGTTAAATAATGACATGGAAGTAAACCAGAAGCTAACATTGGTCACCATAAACAAGAGGATATATGTTTCATCTAATAAATGCGAATAGAGGTAAGGAACATGGATATAACACCACACCAACACACCTGAGATAGTAATTTCAAAAGGCAAGAACATGTTAAAGAATACATATACATATATATAGACAGAAAAAATACTTATTCATTTTTATGTTATAAATAGTTCTCTTTTTTACATAAATATTTATCTAAGCATAAACAAATTGTAATTTTGGAATTTTAAAATTCCTAAATTGAGAGAGAGAGAGAGAGAGAGAGAGAGATAAATTCATGTTATTTCATCTTTTTTTATTTTATTTTAAAGATATAATGTGTATCTCCCAAAGTCTTCGAGACAATCAAAGGAGTAGCTAACAAGTTTCTATGTTGGAAGCAGATACCAAACCTTGCTAGAACTGTCTATATTTCTTAGTGTTCCATAAAAAAGGCTAATGCTAAATGCAATCCGTACTTGTCATCTCACACTCCAAAAATCACCTTTCATTGTGAGAAGAGATGGAATGTGTTAAGTTCAAAATGGAGTGCAGTTAACATTTTCCCATAAAAAATATTACTAACCATAACAATTTAGTAAGGCTCCAATAGATCCCGTGAAAAGTATTCCCAATTTTCCCAAAAGACAATAAATTCACTTGTAAAAGGGAAAGAGATTATTTTTTCTACTTACCAAAAAAATAAGTAATTTTTTTTCCAATGCTAGAGGTAATTTTTTGGAGTAATTATAATTTTCCGCTTGTGATTTGAGCAAAAAACAAATGAACCTCATGTTGTAAAAAAGTGAACCCATAAACCTCAGTATTTAGACTGTAAGTGCCAGTAGATGGTGACTGTTAAGTTTAACTAGGATTTAATATGCATATATACGTTCGGTCACCTAATTAGCTAAAGAATGGTCATTATTAAATTACTAAAATTCCTCTAAAGAACATTTTTTTAATTCCACTTTGCACGACTGTATTACCTTTTTAAAGGGCGTTTTGGTGACCATTCTTTTGCAGGAAAGAAGACAGTAGAGAATTACACTACTAAATTTTACTAATATTGTCTATACTTTAGCCTGAACAGGTTATGTATTCAATTTTTAATCACAATGGGTCAAGTGTTTTTTGGTCAAACCATATGGTGGTGAAGTATAATTAATCCAAATTTTTTCCCCATTGCTAGGTAGAATAATTCCACTGTGCAAAAGCCAAGGAGACCACAACTTGGTAAACTACCTTGTATTATGTTTCAAGGTTTTGCTGTTATGGACAGTGACGGATTGTAATATGTGATTATTCTTTTGGAAGTTCAATCGAGAATAACTGATGTTGGTTTACCATAGTTTTTCCATATGGAAATCGCTTGAGTGCTTAGGTAGCATTTGAAATGCACATATGTACACAGCTTCCAGGAAGTATCAAGCATCATTCTATCCTTTTCTCATCTTCTTTATTATTAATATAATGCCACTGCTACAACTGGTTTAAAATCTTCTCTAGATTGTCATGGTCTTACAAATTCTACTTTTATGGTGTCAGACTCCCTATCCCCCTGTGCTAATCACATCAATGCAACATGACAGGGTTATAGTTAGCTAGTTGGTAGTCGGTACTCGACAAACTAACAAGTTTTGGCTTCCCTCTTATGAAACAATCCTCAACTCCATTTCTCAGTTTCATCATTTTTCTTTCTTTCCCACTATAAAATCAATTTTTTAGCACAAAATTCTCATTCTGAAAAAAATAAAATAACAATGACAACAAGTTTTTGCGGGAAGAATTCCACTAAAGCAAGCAGTGCCCAAGTAATTGCTTAAGAAACTCCAAAATAGAAGGACGCTTTTTCAAAAAATTATTGAAATATAAATACATATGACTCTTTTTCTCCCATTTTGCCCAAGTAATTGCTTAAGAAACTGCAAATTAGATGCACATTGTTTCAAAAAATTATTGAAAATATATGTATATATAAATGTGTGACTCTTTTTCTCCCATTTTATTTTCCGCATCGGAATTTTCAGAATTATGCTGATTGCCCGTATAAACAAAATCATAAAAATACCAACGTGAACTAGAACACGGAAACCACAAAAAAAAAAGTACCTGCGAGAGGAAAACTGGGGATTCAACCATCGACGAGCAGAGAAGCGATGGCGAACTCTAAACGGAGGCGGCGGCGGCGACGATGAAGAACACGGCAAAGATTGACGATGAAGTAGAGGACAGAGACCGAACAGTGCAGACGAAGACGGTGGACGAGAAATGATAGCCATATCCATGATTGCTGCTTCAACAGCTTCTTATTGAAGCAACAGTTCTCCTGTAATTGAACCACCTGACTACTCATGCAGAACTCGGCGGCAGCAGTTGTGGATGATGAAGTTGAAGATGGAAGATGAAAATTGCTACTCAGTTTGCAAATCCAATCGAGCGAGTTCCTGAAAATTTAGGGTTTAATGTCCATCAATCGTCGATGATGGTGACCGTCAAAACTCATGAATAATAATTTTTCGTCATGTCAAAAAATGAGACTAATTTTTTTCTTCGCGTACATTTATAGGGGTGTTCGCTTTTTCAGATATCCTTATCTAAAATAAAGCCGCCAGTGGACGGAGACTGCAAACCAGAGAAGATGAGGGCCGGTGTCTCGTTACGTGTCTACATATTTGCCTCTCTCCGGTTCTTTAGCTTCGGAAAAAAAAATGGTAAATAAATAAAAATAATAATAACATAACTAATTTTGGTGAATTGTTTAAAATATCTGAGAATCGGCGTTAATGAAGGTTGGGCCTAATTACGAGTGTGCATATGTTAGATCCATTCAGATCTATATTTAATTTAGAATCAAATTGCTCTTTTTTTTTTTTTTTAAATGAGACTTGAAAGTAGATTGATTTCAACTTGAAAGTAGATTGATTTAAAACTAAATCAAAAATATTAAATTAGATTGGTTTAATTTTTGGATTAACTTATATTGGGTTAGGTGGATGCAATTTTCGAATTGGGCTAATTTGTTTATCTTGGATTCCTAAGCATTAAGTAAATGATGTATCCTATTAAAATCGCATAGTATATATAATAATATAATGTATATTTATTAAATATGATATTATATATTATATGTTTTAGGTCAGTTTGACATTGTTATTTCCAGTACAGTTCTGTTTTTTTATTTATTAACCCACAAATCTAATTAAAAATATCCTATTGTTAATTTTTTAACCTAAAATTGAACCACTTTTGCATGGACTCAAACAAAAAATGATTAGATTGGTTTGAGTTTTAGGTAATTCGATTTTTTTTTGTACCCCTAAAACTAACATTGATCCCGCATGATAAAATTATGTTGGTCCTAAGGAGAGCCATGTA
>QLOD02000029.1:6844251-6858288 GCA_003260245.2 Sideroxylon spinosum | reverse complement strand
GTCATGTGATGGCTCGAGAAGTAAGATTGTGTTCTAACAGTATTAATCTACTGGCAGTTATTTGCTCATACAGTTAGGATTACACATTATCGGGCAAAATGAGTTCTGATGATGACAACCCATTGCAGATGAGAAGATGCAGGGTTCCCCGTTTGTTAATTCTTCTGCACAAACTCCACCAGCTTTGCTCAAGGACAGAACAGAAAGTAGTTCATTCCCAGATGGAAATTCTACAAAACTTGTTTTCTCAATTGGAGGGTAAGAGAGATTCTATATCCAAAATGGTTCTGTAAAATATTTTTTTATTAATTAACAACCTCTTAATTTTCGCACTTCAACTTTTTACTTATGTGTTTATCTATAAAATATTTTTTATTATTTGATAACCTTTTATTTTTCCCATTTCAACCTTTAACTTGTGTTTATCTTTATAATCAGTTATTCATCAATGAATATAGTCGCTTATTTTCCTAAAAAATTATTTTCAAGATAAAAGAACATCATTAACAAATTGCAGATGAGCGATCATTGGCTCCTTTATGACCATCCAACTTCCTTTGTTAATATTATTAGCCACCTTGAAGCCTGCTGCTAAACCATACCCTTGGTTCTCATAATCAACTTACTATATTTCCATTATTGTGAGGAAGAAACTAGAGCACATATTTTTTGTCTGATGTGAGACGAGCTTTAAGAGAATCTGTCTACAGCCTGCTTCTCAGTCTAATACAGAGTGCACCATCTTATCCAATTTCTTTGTTTGATTCTGACCCCATTTACTGAGAAAACTAAAGTAGTATACTTGTCCGGAATTGATGAAACTTGGTTCAATGACTTGATCAGTATGAACTCAGAGTTTCATTTGTCTGCTTTAAATACTAGGTCAACTTTTGTAGATATTAGATTTCTTCAGGTAGCAAAGGAAAATTGGTAGTACACATTCACTTTTTTTTTTTTTTTTGGGGTATTTGACTGCCTATCTATCCAAACTTGACTTTTGCTAATAAATGCAAAAGCTAAACTGCACTTGAATAGCTATCAGGATTCAGGGCACAGCTTCTTAATCAGGGGCGGTCTCAAGGGGGGATGAGCGGGGGCCACGGCCTCCCCCATAAGTTTTGAAAATCCCTTAATACCCCCATCGATTCTAGGATTTTTTTTCATATAATGTAGTGTCCCCCCCCCCCAAATGGCGCAACGGTAGAGTTGTCGCCGTGAGACCTTGTGGTCACAGGTTCAAGTCGTGGAAACAGCTTCCTGCAATACAGGGTAAGGTTGCGTACTATAGGCCCAATGTGACCCGACCCTTCCCCGGACTTTACATAGGTGGGAGTTTTGTGCATCAGGCTGTCCTTTTTAATGTAGTGTCCCTCCCCCCACAAAAGAAAAAGAAAAAAAAAGTTATAGAATTCTACTTTTACTCTCCACTCAATACAAATTTTTTTACATTAGCCACCCCTTACCTAAAATCTTGGGTCCGCCACTGTTCTTGATCATACAAATTCTTGAAAAATATTGAAGGTTGAATCATTAGATGAATAGATTATCCTTTCCTGGTTGTACTCTCTTCAATTTTTTGTTGTTTTGTCATTTTCTTGCTTTGGTTTCTTTTTGTATTTTCAATTGTTAATTATTTCTTGATGAAGCAAAAAGCTATACGATTTGGTATTAGGGCTGTAAATTAACTGAGCAATTCATGAAGAGGCTTGGGCTTGACTCTTTAATAACTTGACTTGGCTAGTTTTTGAACTTTTACAGAAAAATTAGGCTTATTTATTAAATGAGCAAGCTTGAACATTGCCCTGCTTAGGTCACTAATGGCTTGGGGTCAAGCTCGGTTAATTAATTTATAATGTTTAATGTTATATATTTGTATAAATATTCTTGAATCAACCTCTATGCTTGAAGAGGGAAGGCTACCTAACCTGACCCTCCCTAAACCCTGCAATATGGGAGATTTACCAGAGGGTTGCCATTTTTTCTTATATTTGTATAATTATAGAGTTTTAAATGTATCTGTAACATTTGCCATGTAAGGCTAGATCTGTTTATTTAGATATTTTCATGTTTGGAGTCACATTTGATCTAGCACATTTGTGTACTAGATGCATTTTTCATATGTATTGATGCTAATATTGTAATTTAGTTGATGTTCTAAAATAGGCAAGCTGAGCCTATTGAGCTTAGCCTTGCCTTCTTTGGCTAAATAAACACGGCTGAGCTTGAACTTTATAGGCACTGAAACAAGCCGTATCTTGAGCTCAGATTCAGGGCTTGTTGCGAGCCAAATTCCAGTCTTCTCATGGGAGAACGAGCTGAGCCCAAATAGGTTAGGGCTAGGCTCGGCTTACTTAGACCGTTATTCAGTATGGTATTGTGATAAGGTGATCCCCAATAGTTCCCAAATCTTCAGAGGATTAATTTGCTGTAAAAGAAGCCCAATTTATTTTTGGATTACTGATTCGTAGTGAAATTTTTTCTTTCTTTTTTGGTTAGACAGTTATTGGTTGGAATTTTTGGGCATCAAGTGTTATAAGTTTTCTTCACAAAGTTTTGCTTAAAATCATATTTTCCGGAAGTTTCTGTTTCTTGATGTTTCTATGTTTTTTTGCTGCTTCTCTTTCTTCTCATTCCTTTCCACTTCCAAATCTATGGTCCTGCAAATTCCAACACTATTTTCCTTCTTACAATTTGTTGACCTTTAGTTTTTCGTTTGTAGTTCAGTCCATAAATGAAAGAATCCTGGCTATTTTCCTTACAAATTCCAACACTAATCCCCCGTGTTTTTAACTTATTCTTTTAACCTTGAGGAGAGTGTTATCTAGAATGAAATTTGTTGCTTGTGACATACTTATTACAGTATTCTTTGATTTGTGTAAATATTTGGGGTAGTAGTGTGACCCTTTGAAAAATATATGTAGGATATTAAATTCAACAATATTAGCTTGCAGTTGCAGAGATAATGTATTGACAGATTGCAGGGTTCTCGGCGAGACATTGTAAGATATGGAAGTCTAGGCATTGCTATTTCTTGTCTCCTTTTCACCGTTAATAATTGGAAGGTATGAGCATGTGATGAAAATGCATTAGGGTTTCTCTGTGTTTTGATTTTGTCTTGAGACTCAGTTTTCCTCCTCCTTCCATTTCTGAGTGAATTTAAATGTGCAATGTTAATGTTTTTCAATTGGTTTATTCCTTAATGTGTCTTTGAAAGTTACTATTGCTTTTCAGGCAATGCAATATGCATCTCCAAAGGCCTTGTGGAATATGCTATTTGGAGTTGGAAGTCCCCCTTTTGAACAGAATGAAGGTACTGATGTTTGTAATGAGACATTTTATTGCCCTATATTCTCTTTGAATGTGTATCAGTGTAACTTTTGTATTGTTTTCTCCATTTCTGTTTGTTATTGTCAATGATTTTTTCTTCTTGTTCACATGTGACGCGGAAACCAAAATAATTATTATTAGGATTTTATTTTATTAATATTAAATTTTATATTAGGATTTTACTTTATTTCATATATTAGATTTTATATTAGGATTTTACTTTATTTTATTAAAGATTTATTTTATTTTAGGGAAGATTTTATTTAGATTTATTTAAATTAGGATTTGTTAGAATATTTGATTTTTGCTTTATTTTTTAATAATCTTGAGAATATATTAGCCTATTTAAAGGTTTAAGATGATTAGGGTTGGACACATTGATGAATATGAAGAATTTGAGTTATTGAAACCTTTGTGGCTTGTTCTCCCTCCCCCTCTTCTTCTTTCTTCTATCTATTCTAAACATTTTCTTCTCTCTTTTTGCTTTATTCTCTATCGTCCTACATCAATTTTGTTATCAGAGCAAATCAATCCATAACCAACGAAAATCCATTATTCATCTCAAACGCTAGCTTAGCCGCTACCACACGCACGCACCCTATGCATCCTCAAGCGTACACTTTCGCGCATTTTCAGTGATATCTAACTTCGGTGAACCACAACAATAATACTTTCTCCCTCTGGTGAACTCGTTGGTGACCCCAATAATCGCCAACGACTTTTCCGACGATCAGCTGGCGACCTTCGGCGATTTCCGGTAAGGTTCATAATACCTCCCGATTCTCTTTTGATAGATTTCAGATTTCAAAAAATTTCCACAAAGCTCTGGTGACTTGACCAGTGGCCCAGCGACACTCCAACAAAGGTTCAGTACACTCTAGAATATTTTTTCTAAGCCCCTATTCAATCCATTTTTGCAGATTTGAAGTTGTCAGTGCTACTCATTCGAACGATAATCAGATGCCAACCCAAATAGCAGCACTCACTGAAGCTATTCAAAGACTAAATGCGAGGTTAGACACGTTGGAGGAATGCTATTGGCCGAGCAGCCCTATTCACCTCTGTTCTAACCAAATATCGAATTCAAAGTCGAATTTAGTTTCAGCTTCTCTATTTGGTGTCTTCATCGATATTCCAAGTCATTGATGAACCAAACAGAGAATCTGATAACGACCACTTTGAGGTGAAGAGAGAGTCTAACGATGATCAAATTGAAGAGTTGATTTATGATCCTAATCCTGACGACTTTTATTTTTCAAATGATGAGGATGATGACCAAATCGTGGGCAAGCAACTTGATGAAATTGTTGTAACTACCAAAATTGTTGCTATTACTGAAGTCATTTCTCTTGATGAAGCATAGATTTTCAGCGATAATGCTGAGGTCCTTGTTGTTGTTATCGAGTTGAAGAGTCTGCATAAAATCTATGGTGCTTCTATCAATTTTATCTTTCCTACAACTAAACATCTCCCACAAATTGATCTATCTTTTGTTTTCGTCCAACACCTACAAGTTCTATTTTTTGAATCGTAGTACTTTTATCTTAGGAGACTTGGTGGAGACACTAGTTTTTATCACCCCTGACGCGCGTCCTTGAACATTGGGAACGGGTTGAACATTCGTTTTGTTAATGGCCCGGTGATTGAAGGTGTACACAAAATTTCAACTCGATGGAGTTGAGTTTTTTTAAGGGGTGGAGAATGATGCGGAAACCAATATATATATATTAAATTATTATTAGGATTTTATTTTACTAAGATTAGATTTTATATTAGGATTTTACTTTATTTTATTCAAGATTTTTTTTATTTTAGAGAAGATTTTATTTAGATTTATATTAAGTGGGATTTGTTAGAATATTTGATTTTTGCTTTATTTTTATTAATCTTGAGGATGTATTAACCTATTTAAAGGTTTAAGATGATTAGGGTTAGGCACATTGATGAATATGAAAATTGAGTTATTGAAACTTTTGTGGCTTGTTCTCCGTCTTCCTCTTCTTCTTTCTTCTCTCTCTCCTAAATTTCTCCTCTCTCTATTTTTCTCTCTTTGCTTTATTTTCTTTCGTCCTATATCAACATGCTATAGGAAGATCGCTTATATATATATATTACATGTGTACAAAAAAAATAAAAAACGATTATTACATTTCTTGTGATAACAATTGTTTGTTCTATTCGCTGCAATATGACAATAGAAGAATTAGATTGTTTTCGTTTTTACTGTTACAGTTGTATCTCGTTCTGCAAGAATTCAACAATTTGTGAATTATATATCTGACTTAGAAACCAGGTCAGTGAGTTCCCTGTTTCTCATTTTGTTTTAATACAATTTTATTTTATTTTTTCGATAAGGTTGGATTTTGATTGTCCTCAATTTCCCTCATTCCCATTGTGGCCATATAATACTCTGCAATTGCATTCCCTTCTTTTTCTTAATTTGTTGCTAATTTATTGTCTCCTTTTTTTGTTAGCCAAACTGCTTCTGTTGTGCCGGAGTTTCCTTCAAAACTTGATTGGCTAAATACAGCTCCCCTCAAGTTAAGCAGGGTAAATCCATTATCCGGTTTCAAATTGCTTCCAGCACTGGTTTTTATAATGTGGGAGTGGTTAGGTTGCACTCTGCTATCTCCCTCATTCTCTACCAGGGTGCATTTATATATTAGCATGTCTTTCATTTACTTTAGAACTTCTCCATAGTTTTACTAACCCTTTTGTATTGACTTATTGATTCATCATGAGTAGAATGTAACCACTGCGGATCCAGTACTTGCACCTGTGGAAAATAAAATCATTCCATATTTTCTTGTTTTTTCTCACCTTCATAGCAACCTTTATTTGGATGCTATTGTTACAAAATGATGTGCATGATTGAAAGAAAAACAGTTAAGGCATGAAAGAAAATTATTGAAGATATGTTCTTGGTCTTTATTAATTAAATTCTACTTATATAAAAAAGGATATGTTTCTTGGTCATTAAATATAAATTATATTTTCCCTTATTTTCCAAAAACTCAGCAATAAACAGCTATAGACATTGCAACCAACATTCGACTATAGTTCTGGTTTGAAACTACTTTTATGTTTGAACAGGATTTGAAAGGAAAAGTGGTTGTTCTGGATTTTTGGACCTACTGTTGTATAAATTGCATGCATGTGCTGCCAGATCTAGAGTTTTTGGAGAAAAAATACAAGGATATGCCGGTAAGATCTAAATCTTTCATTTCAAGCATCGTAGTGCATTGGTTATGTAAATTGTCTCTTCAAACTGGATTATGCTTCTATGGATAATATGGTGTAAAATGTTTCATATGATTCAAATGTTAATTTCCCATACATAGTTCCTTTGACATTTTTAAAACCCCGTTGCTTAGCTGGTAACCTAGTTTATGAGTTAACCCCTTTGAGCTCAATTCTCTATGTGAGTCGCCCTATCTGATGAAAACAATTATGATGAAAGTACGTAACTTCTATAGAAAAAATAAATACACAGCTTTTATCAGGTCGACAATTTGTTGCTCGATTTTACAAACTTTTTTTTGGGTATCTTGGCAGCATTCTTATTTGCTGGACTGAATTATAGACAGTTCAGTAGAGGAGCCATGTCCATGTCATACATGTTGGGCACTGAGTCACTGACTCATCTGTGGTATATCCATAAATATAATTGCATGAAATTTTTCTTACACTTTTGAGTGATTGAGAATGCACTTGAAGTGGTAAATATTTAATTTGGAAATTTGAATTTGTGTAATTGTAGCGATAAAGATAATGGGAAAGTGGTTAGTCATATAATATAATTTTATACACGGTACTTCTCTAGTTTCAAGTCTCTCATCATGCATTTGTTACATAAAAATATTAATAGTATCAGAATTATATATGGGGTAGATAGCACCTGGGGACATATATTAACCAAAGACATTAATAATAAATGTAAAAGTGGAGAAACAGCTATACGGACATTGTCAAGTCCTCCCCACATTTGTATACATTTATGTACATAGAGAAACATGTACTATATATTGGCATGTGCCTTTATTTTTCATATATTTGCTTATTTTGTATAATATATGAAATCTGTACATATATTTATTCAGATCTACTAGGTATAGTGCCGGCTTAGGCCCATGTTCAACCCTTTAACAGCCAAGTTTGTATAGAAAATTTTATGCTTTTAGCATAAATGATCATATGCTGATGTTACAATGCTCATCACCAAGTGACTCTTGCCTCTGTAAATTTTTTTTTTGGGATAAAAAAACGAATTTTTGTTGAAGATAAGGCATTTAAGAAAATGCCAAACAAAAGTACGACTTTGACAAAAACTAAGCTTCCATGGTCTATACGGAAGTGAAAAAAAAAAATACAAATCTGGCTCTATACCTTCCTCCAACCAACTGTACAAGTGTGATGAAAGTTAACGTTTCAATTTTGTGCATAGCATTTCTATGCCTTCAAAGGTTCTTTTATTTCTCTCTTTCCATATCAACCAAAACAGACAAACGGAGCCACCGGTCGTGCCTTTCGCATATCCTTTGGGAAGCCCCACACCGATTCAAAGCTTGATAGTAGTAAATTCCATAATTCTTTTGTCCACAAGGAATGAATAAAAATATGATTTTGGACTCCCATTGCCTATATAAAGACAGCACGTATTTCTACCACCTAAAGTGGCATTTTTGTTTGCTGTTCATGGATATATTTTTACTATTAATAATCTGGTTAAGAGGCCAGGTGACTATTGCATCTGTAATAAAAACAAAATAACCAACTCAAATTCATATGGGGTGAATGTGGGAGAGAAAATGAATATATTGCCTCAAAGCAAGTCAGGTGATGCTTGGACAAAGGCATGTCTGCATGTAGCATACATTTTCTGACTGATTTACTTTAACTGTCAAATTTTGTTCAGCATATGGTTGAAAATCTGATTATGTGTGTGCAGTTTACTGTTGTTGGAGTACATTCTGCAAAGTTTGATAACGAAAAAGATTTGGAAGCTATTCGGAATGCAGTCCTACGCTATGAAATCACTCACCCAGTAAGCTACATGCTTTGAGCTCTGTATTAGCATCTTGAAGTTTCTAAAAGCATTTTTGGTGCTATATAGCAAGGGCTTGTTTGGCTTAATTTCTGCAGATTGAAAATCCTTCCGTATGAAGGATTCTACATGAAGTGTTTTAGTGTAAGAAACTTAAGTAAAAATGATGCTTGCTCAAAAAAGTTTGTTATAACAAAATAATATATAATAAAAAAAATTTATTAATAGATGGATGGTGGGTTATATTGGTTTAGTTTGAAATTATATATTAGGGTAAGAAAGGGAAAAAAAAAAAAAAAAAAAAAAAAAGAGGATATATTTATAGGGATAAAATTGAGTTCTCACATTTTATGGATTGGCTTTCTCAATAATTGATTTGAGAAGCTACCTAGGATTTAGGGTTCGAAATCCTGAAACGTTTCAAAATTACTGGAAGTTGCAAGAAAGAGCTTTTGTGTAAATATCTTTCTACAAAGTTTCTCCAAACACTACCTAAAACTCTGTGGTTCTTTGATAGAATGTCGACCGCTATTCACATATTTGGCATGTGAAGAACTATTGCGAATTCTTAGTTGATATATTTCTCATGGCTTGTGTAATAGGCCTTCTAGTGAACTGTGTACTGCGCTAATTTGATTTGGTACCTGCTCAATTGTTTTGAACTTAAAGGACACTTTGACTGACTACGGGCATTTGTCCATATTCTGCCTGTAAATATATGTCCTTTGATGCATTTTATTTCTTTCCTTCTTTGTTTCCTTCATGCTATTTAGCGTAGTGATTCACAGCATACCCATGGTACAAAGTATATATTTATGGCCTTTCTCATTCTCTAGTTGTTTGTTGGTGTTACCGTGGTATATATGATGCACTAAAACCACAATTTCTTGTCCAGAATGTTGGCAATAAATGAAATACCTTAGTTTTCCATGCAGAGAGGACCGTGGTTTGCCTTCATTAAACACGAATCAGATTTGCATCCTGGTCTGCGTCAATGCATTCTTTGTCAAAGTGCCATTCTTCATTTGATATTATGGTGTTTTATTAACTATTACCTAGTTTTCTTTCTTTTTAACTGGTGATTCTCTGTTAATTTTTACATTAAACGCTAGGTTGTCAATGATGGAGATATGTACTTGTGGCGGGAGCTTGGTGTCAATTCATGGCCTACATTTGCTATTGTAGGGCCCAATGGTAAACTCCTTGCGCAAATATCTGGTGAAGGCCATCGAAAGGTACTTTTGTTTTGTAAGTTATGGGACATGAAAAATCAGTTTATTCCCAACAAGATGGCTATTTCCAAAACATTTATGCAAAGTATTTTGTTGCGTTTGTAATGTTGCTTTATTTCAAACTACAATATGGTTATGGGATTTGTATGACACTTCTCTCTCTTTCAACATGCTGCTTTATTTGAAGGCTGATAAAATGTTGGAAATACCAAAATAAGACTGGGAGGAAAACAAAAAAATATTGAAAAAAAGGTGGAGTTGTTTAACATTCAATGCTGTGAAAGTGTTTGGCTGCAAGTTTATGGGGGGATGAGACTCAAATTAAAGTGCCATGTCTTGCTTATAGCCTTTGGTCGGTCTCCTGCTTCAGGCTATGTTGTTCAACTTGGTCTCCCACTTCAGGCCAAGGTTGTTCAACTTTGCATGAAAGTTTTCACTTTTTTAATCGAATTGAATAACGCATTAATTGATTTAGTTGATTAAATAATTGAGTAAAACATCTAAGCAAGGTATCAGAAGCATCTCCTTTAAACGTATAAGTTTGAATTAGAAAAAAAAAAGTAGAAACTGGAATTGAAGGTTAAAGATTTTCTCAAACCTCTAGACAACGTGATAAGTAAGAAAGCCGAAATGGAATTTGTAATGCTTGAGAAGGTCATGTCTAGGAGTAAATAAAGCGAACCAATCAACATATATCACAAAAGCAAACCAGAAGATTTTAATAGCCTGCGTATAACCTACTGAAATCGTAAAAACATAAAACATCTAGGTTCAGAATTGGATCTATGAGTTGCTTTCAATTTCCTCTTATTTCTCCAGCCTGAAAGAAAACTAGATGACAACCACCTCACAAGATTATTATTGTTTGGAATAACACCCTAATCCAAACTTGTGAGAAAACAACAAAATAGAAAAACACAGTAGGCAAAGGTCCAAGTTCAAATTGTACCAGCATCCAAAAAACAAGTCAGTACTCTTACGTGTTTGGCCCTTTAAAAAAGTCAATCTGGCCACATGTGAGAGGTCATATTGAGAGAAAATAAGCTAATATGAATAATGAAACTGTCCTACTTCTTAACAATTTAAGCTTTTACAGGTGATGACGTCTAGCAGTTTAACAAACTCAAATCTAAAGTGTAAAGGATTTCAACTAGCATTCATTATGATTCATTCTATTAAATCTCTCAAATTCAAGTTGAAATCTATTCATCAAAAATAAAAATAAAATTCAAGTTGATATCCACATCTAAACTGCCAAATCTATGAACTATAGATACAAGCGCAATTTTAGACGGGGCCTATGGAATTGTGCATTCTATGAAGTGTGAGCATCAGAATGATAACATCTTGATTCTGTTGAATGAATTTTCTGAACCATTTCTTAGTGTGCATTTCCTGTATTCCAATGCCAATGTTTGCCATTTGGAGTGGCTTCTCACTGTTTGTTTCTGTACATGTTTATTAATATTGACATCAGCATTGCACATTGTCATTAACTAAAATACAGTTGAAATTAATTATTGTTCTTCTTGCTCCCCCCACCCCCAAAAAGGATCTTGACGATTTAGTGGCAGCAGCTCTGCTGTTTTATGGTAGAAAAAGGATGTTGGACAACAAACCCATTCCCTTGAGATTGGAGAAGGATAATGATCCCCGCTTACTGACATCTCCCTTGAAGTTTCCTGGCAAGCTGGCAGTTGACATCTTCAACAATCGGCTTTTCATTTCAGATAGTAACCATAACCGGATAGTAAACTCTCTCTCTCTCTCTCTCTCTCTCTACCAGAAGGTTTGCACCAACACATTTTTAGTGCATTCTTTATTCCTGGTCTGAAAATTACACGCTTGCTAATTGCTATGACCTTATGCATTACCAGGTTTGCAAGTCAGTTTTGTTCACACTAGTTCAATCATATAAATTCTTTAAACTCTCTTGGGAGTCTCTTACTAAAGAGTCCTCTCATGTTAGCGGATTAGGTTCTTGACTTCATTTCTTTTCACATTCCCCTCTTTCTTCTTCCATGAAGTGTTATCTGCTTCAACTGAATAACTCAACCAATGTTTGTCCCAAAAAAATTTGGCATCCACTACGTGACGTCTGTTTCACCATACAGCTATGTTTAAATTTCCATTTTTTCATTTGAACTGCATGCTATGTCAGCAATTTTTCCTTTTTTTTTTTTTTTTTTTTTTTTCTATCCCAATATCAAAGTCCTGTTACAGCTAAATGGCTATGCTCAAGCTCATACAGCCAAAACCTACAACACTTGCACTTATCAAAGCTCTTGGTCCTCGGCAGACTGAGACACGTACCAACTACCAAGCGCTTACATAAGGCAGAACCTGTTATTAAGTAGCACTAATAATTAAATTCTGAATTAAAAATAAAAAGAAGAAAATTATCAATACTGCAGTTGATCAAATTTGACAAATTGTAAACAGAATATGAGTGTTGTGAAAAGACTTTCAATGTTAGGATCTTGTTGAAAGGAGTTAAACCTTTGACTCGACTAAATTAGGCCTTTTCTCAACTGGGGCCAACTTTCAAGTTACAACAGTTTTTAATAAGCAATGGCAATTGACTTTTGTTACATCACTCTAAAATGTTGTGCTGCGTGGATTAGTTATGGATCTTACCTTCAGGCTTTCAACAAAAACTGGCTGTGTGTAGTGTAGACTCGAAGCTATGTTTCACAGTCAACAGTCCAGGCTGTGATAATCCACCAAGCTATTGCCCGTTATAACCATTATCCTTCTGGGCTTTACATGAAGAACATATTCTTCTCCTTTCTCCTTCATGATGCTTAGTACTTGTACATTCTTGTGGCTTTTTTTGATGGAGAATAATATATTTGGGGTTTAACCATCTTCTTTATCTGGAGTTTAGGTGGTAACTGACCTAGATGGAAATTTCATTGTCCAAATTGGGAGCACAGGAGAAGAAGGTTTACAGGACGGTAATTTCAAAGACGCCACCTTCAACCGGCCACAGGTAATGGTCAGAGTTTATTTCTCATTCTTTTCTTTTTCTTTTTCTTTTTTTCGTAAATGGCTTTTTCATTCCATGTTTTATCATGTTTATAACTGGTTTATATGCAATAACATAATATTTATATGTTTTCAGGGTCTTGCTTATGATGCAAAGAAAAATCTTCTTTATGTAGCGGATACTGAAAACCATGCTTTAAGGTATTAGAGTTGATAGAAAAATTATCTTTAACTTCCTTTTTTTTTTTTAACATCCTAACCTTAAAATAGAAAGGTAAAACTTTTGTTTTCATTTGTAATGATATTGTTCCCTCAAATTCAGAATCATGTCTATTAATCATTTTAATTAATGAGAAATATATTCTTGGTTGGTTTTGGAATACTGCAAATGCAAAATTTTGGAAAGTAAAACTTTGATTCAATATTCTTAAATGATTCGTTGTGTAAAACTCTAGTGTCTAGATCAGTATGTTCTACTCCCAGAGTTGTATTTGAAGCGAAGGATCCAGTAGCTTGGTAATGAACAGTTCTTTAGTTAGATCCTGATACCAATTTCATAGTTCATAGACAATGGCAGGTTATGTACTTTTTTAAGTACTTGAAAAGTGATTGGCAGCCAAAAGGAAGAAAGTGTCTTCTATGGTTAGCATTTGTTGGGATATGTTCTTGAGAAAGTAATGCAATGGATGATATAATGGGTAATGGTCCAGTTGTCACTTGTGTAAGTTAATAAGAAATGCTGATCAAGAACAAAGACCTAGACTCTAGTGGTTCTCTTCGTGTTAATTTGTTATTGCAAACTGGAAAGGTGGGATATGTACTTGAGAAAGTAATGCGGGAATGGACGATATAATGGGTAGTGCCCCAACTGTCACATGTGTTAGTTAATAAGAAATGCTGATCAAGCACAAAGACCTAGACTCTAGAGGTTCTCTTCATGTTAATTTGCTATTGCAAACTGGAAAGTTATTGCGGAGAAGGAAAAGAAATATCACAAAATTCAAAATCTACAACATGACAATCTTACGACTTAATCTAAAAAATATCGTTATTTCTTATCTTTTTATCGTCCCTCGCTTGTTGTAGCACAAGGAAGCAATATAACAAAGAACCAGATGAAACTAATTTAAAATCTACTCCTAAACTGAAATACTCAATTCATTCATTCAAAACTGATGAATCCAATCCTTTAAATAGGCTAACCTTAACAGACATTCCTAAATTATGAAAATCAAATAAAATCCCAGTAATTATTTTTTTTTCTTGTTAAGTAAATCCCAATAATTACTAAAATAACCTAAAGACTAAATCTTAAAATAAGGTCCTTTTATGTGATCCCCAATGGGATCATTTCTTGTATATCTTCTGGGCTGTTTCCTACCCTTTGGGCCTCTATTTTTTCTATTTGGGGGGGGGGGGGGTTTGGGGGCGGTTATGTTGGGACAA
>QLOD02000029.1:6791576-6803562 GCA_003260245.2 Sideroxylon spinosum | reverse complement strand
AAAGTATTTATTTTATTAAATAAATTTATTTTTCATAAATAATAATTTAATAGATTATGTTATTAGTATAATTTATCAAAATTAATAATTTATTTAAATAAACTAAAATTACCTGATTTATTAAATTATTTTATCAAAATAAAAATAACTCTTAACAGATAATGATTCATAATTCTTAAGAAAATTTATATTTATTAATATATATTTTATTAAAATTAATTATTATTGGAATAACAATTATTATGATGATTCATTTTATTATAATCTATATAATAAATTAGCTCACGATTTGACACTTATATATCAGCATGGCGGCTGAGATTTATTCGTTTTAAATAAACGGCTGACATACTTTTGGCATGGGAAAAAAACTAGTACTAAATATTGCCTGTGCCTAAAAGTATAGAAATATAATTTGAATTGCAAATAGTTCAACTGTAAAAATTGTAAAAATAATCTATAAAAAAAATCACTAATCTAAATATATCAATGTATTTATATAATATTTAATAAATGTGTAAAAATTTATTATATATTATAAATATTATCACAAATTTCAAAATATTAATTTAAAAACGTTTGTAAAAAGAACATTCAACAAAAAATGGGAAGAGTAAGAGAGTATTTTTATTTGAAGAAGCCTAAAAGACAACTAAAATTCAGAGGAAAAGAAAAATAATCCTGACCATTAAGTAAATCGAATAATTGAAAATATCTCAAATTTACAAAACATAATATACACATATATATATTATATCATTTGAATTAAAAAAAAAAAAAAACCCTGCCATCCCAAAAAGCTACTTGTCATCCCTCGAGCCCCACCCCCCTTTTTTTCTCTCTCTCGAGGAAACTCCTCCTCTTTCTCTCGGGGAACTCTCTCTCTCTCTCCCGGGGAACAACCGGTAGCATGATAAATGTTAGCCATCCAATTTCTCAGATCATTTTTCAGTCCGTTGATTTGTGATATATATGTCAAATCATTTAAGTCATTTTGTTATATAGATTTTACCATGATTAAATATTAACTATTACTTTTAATTAATTTATATTTATTCCAAATACAATTAACTTTTAAATTTTAAAATTTTTAGTATTTCAACTATAATATAATTATTATCGGATAATATTTATTTTCGCATATCAAATATAAATATTATAAACTTGTTATCTCATTAACCATTAATAGTTACTCCAATAATTTTTTATCCACAAAATTTTCACTTCGTACTAAATGTTTCCTTAAAAGGTTATCACTCACCTAATTTTGAATATACTATCTCTACTTTCATACATAATTGTTATATTTATCAATAAATCACATCGAGTTTATTTGTACACTTTAATTATTGTAATATTGTTTATATATTTCAAAGTATGAATAAAAAATGCATTTGTTATATAATTACAGATCGATTCAATTATTTGTAATATTCTTTATATCTTTCAAAAATATGAATAACGAATGCATTTAATATAATTTCATATAAATTGAGGGTATGTTTGGAATGTTAAAAATAACAAAAAATATGATTTGGATAAGTTTTTAGCGTAATCACCAAACTATATTTTTCACAAATGAGTAATAAAATTTTTGATCTATGCAGTTTTTTGAAAAAAAAATAAAAATTTGTTTGAACAAATTTTTTAATCTTTCAAAACAGTTTTATATTAAAAATTATTGAAAGTGGTTGAAAATTTATTAGAATTTATAGAAAGGTTATTGAAGTTTATTAATGTTTTTAGAATATGTAAATATATATAAATTTATAGAAATTTAACAAATTACAAAATAATACATAGTGTATTAAAAAATTTTAAATTTTTTTAATTTTTAATGCAAAAACGCACCCTTAATTAAAGCGCGGGTTCACCGCCTTTCATTGCATTTCCATGTTTATTTTTCTTACAAATCTCTCTCTCTCTCTCTCCTCTCTCCTCATGTGTCAGAACTTTGGACGCATTCATGCGTGCTACAAGTCAAGGCTTTCCCTTTCGTGGATTTGATCCGGAGGGAAAACACTTTCCATTCCCACCAAATATTTTTGAATACCTTCGAAAATTCATTCCCGGGCCCGCGAACGAGTCAGATAATGCTTTAAATTTGAAAGGCTTTTTTTTTTTTTTTTTCAACTTATTAAAGATACATTTGGCGCATTATATATTTTTAAAAATTAATCACTTTTCATCTTATTACATAAATTATAAAATCTATACTTTTTTTTACCACTCCAAAAATCTCATAAAAAGAGTTTAGTTGTCAAACTCTACTAAAGTCAATTTTTTTAACTTATTTTAATCAAAATTTGTTATATGTTATTTTTGTATTAATTTTTTACTTTATTTTGCCATCAAAACACTACTTAAATTAATCACCTTCTAATGAAAAAACCCACCACAAACCAACTCTTTTAATGCCCAAACCAACTCTAAACCAAACCAAATTATAACTAGCTACTGTCTCCTTAACCTTCATAATTGATAATTGTTTTAATCTAATATCCTTTTTTCTTTCTCGCCCCCCCCCCTAACCGGTCATTTCTTTACGAGCAATACGAAAAAAAAGAATTGTACACTACAATTGAAAAGAAAACATGTGTGTAGGCTGAGATGACTTCTAACCCGAAAGGAAATTTTATTTTCTTGAATTTTTTATATCATACACTTGCACAAAATAATGTAATGGTAATATTTTTACAATCAAATGTCATTTTAATAGGTATTTTTTGATTTAAAATAATATATTTATTTTGTTCGCTTAGATTTTGCAACTCTCATAGTAATGTTATTATTATTATTTTATTTAAAGCCCACACAAGCACATGAGAAAATGTACCGTATTGGTTATTGGAATTCCCGATTACATAGTACATCTTATTTTACGTCTAATTTTCACACTTAAACAATGTGAAATATAAGATATTACTTATTTGTTTCATTCTCTCAAAGATAGAGTTACAACCCATTACATATTGATATTAGGATGCGGAAATGAATCGAATTAAGTTATAATTCATTCAAGCTTAACTCGAGTTTAAATTTTTGTAGGCTTGTGCTTAACTCAATAAATAAGAATTCAAACTCAAGATTGACTCGCAAATAATTCAATTAAACCAAAATAATATCGTCTTAGTTAAAAATATTATTAAAAAAATAAAAAGTATTTAAAATATATTTTTATCAAGCTTACTCGAAAGCTTTTAAGCCGAATACTTCTAGGTTTAAGCTTGAGCTTGATTTTAAATGAGTCATGAATAGAGTTTGATTCGATCTTGAATAGCTTGTAAAAATAAAAAAATAAAAAAACTTGATTCGTTTTCATCCTACTTAGTACCTAAATGAACCTTTAGGCAATTGCTTAAGACATCATCCACTAAGAATATCTAAATTTTAAATTTAAATTTCTAAGGTCCAAAATTAAAATTAATTTTTTTTATATGTTTAGTGATTTTAGTTTTATCCTCTTACAAGATCATTAAAATAATTTTAATATTGATCTTAATCCCAAATAATTTTAATACTTATCTTAATTTGCAAAAATAATAATTTGTAGGAAACTAAAAGTATTAATAATTAATTCAATTGGACTTTATTTTTATTTTTTTCACTTTGACCAATAAGGGTGCATTTAACGCATTTAATAATGGTTAAAAAATTCTAAAAACCTCTAAGTGTACCTTCCATTCAGGAACATAATTTCACAGAAGCACCTGCCGCATGTACTAATGCCAATTAGACAGAAAGGTTCCCTAAATCTCTAAAATTTTCAATGCATTTTGCACTCATTGTATTTCATGAAATTTCCATAAAATTATATCTATATAATAAAATATGATGGTTTTTGAAAATATCCATTTCACAAACTAAGATTTAACGATTGAATTTAAGTTTTATTTTTCAATGAATTGTTCAGATATTTTACATTTACAATGTTTATTTGTCTCATATTGCTAAAACACAATAGCTCCATACTTTCTTTTACCTATAAAAAGTACTAGAATTGTAGCATATAATTTTAATAAATTATAAATACAAAAAATTTATGGGTTTTGAAAATAAACCTATTTTTTTTTGGATTCTGAAAAGGAATTCATTTAGTCATGGGTTTCAAAATAGGACTTACTTGCCTAAAAATTTAATATGATTATTAAATTTATATATTTTAGTTACATTAGTAATTAAATTAAAAATGTAGATAAAAAATGGGTTGAACTAATAAACACAGATAATTAGGTTATTTTTCTTATAACAACAACTTTTAAATTCTTAAAATTTTAAATTATAAAAAAATATCAAATATTAATTAAGTTTGGGAGTAGTTATTATTCTAAATCTTAATTTTAAATTTAAATTAGTCACATTTACTATATTTCATTTTATTTTATAAAGCACACATGATTAATAATAATATTTTTTTATTTGAGTTATTTTTATAAAATCAATTAAAAATTTATTATCAAATATTTTGGGAGACTCTAAATTTATCATTCTACTTTTTTTTTTTTTTTACAAATCTATAGAACAAAACACATCATTTGATTTGACATTTGTCTCAGTAATCAGCTATGTCATTAACATATTTTCAAAATTTAATAACATGTTTCAATTTAATTGTCTATTCGGTTACTTTACATGAAAACACACTATTTTTTTTAATCATTATTTTTAAAAATATTAAACATTATAAACAAATATTGATCTCTTTGGATTAGTGATTTTTATTTTTATAAATTATTTGTGTAAATTTTTATGTAAGTTTATTTTACAAATTTATATTTGAGATATATATAAACCAAATTATATTTTTGTGCCTTTACGCACATACTATTTATAGTATTTGAATAAAATTAGTCTTGGAAGATTGATTTTTTTTTCTTCTAAGTTCTAATTTTAATTTTAAATTTAGTTATTTTGAAGGAAAAAATATAATGAAAAAGGAATTTATTTTGAAATTTTCAAAAAGAAAAATATGCTAACATATTTCAATTTCAAATATGTGCATATTTAATCTTAGTTTAATAGTGTCGTAGCCACTAGTTATTCACTAATATATATTTTAACAAATTTTTATAAACCCTAATACTTTTCTACAAATCTCAATAATTTTTGAACAAATTTTATACAAATTTCAATAACTTTTCAAAAATATGACCAAATTCCATCGGAATATGGACCACCAAAAACCGTCAAACAGTTTATCTCTTTAACATTCTGATATAAAAATTAAAAAGTTTAATAACTTTCAAATTTTTTTAACACAAATCCGTCAAATTGAGCCAAAAAACCGTTCAAACATATTCACTTTCCAATATTCTAATATAAAAGTAAAAAAGCTACATTATTCATATTTGAAAATCGTATTTTTGTGGTTATGCGCCAAATACCTAAATATTGCCTAAATCACATTTGTTGTTATTTTCATTGTGCCAAACACACCTTTGGACTTTTCCTATCAATTCTAAAAGTGATGTACACAACAAATGTAACTAATTATAGCATCGTTTGGAGTGTAAATTAACTCCAACAACTTCTAAAATTTCTTAAAATTTATCTACTTTTTATCTTATTATAAGCATTATGAATCCATACTTTATCTTATTTTTGTCTCACTTTCTATCACTCCAAACATCTATCTAAATTACATAGTGACGTTTTATTATTGACGGGAGTTTGTCCTATGTGGTAAGAGAGAGAGAGAGAGAGAGAGAGAGAGATGGGGGGCTGAGGGATAGGCTATGTGTCATGTGGCACGGGCATACCTAGTATCCTCTATATAATAGTCCTTGTCCAGTTAATTTCAAACCAATGTTTAAACATCCTTTGCTAAAAATAAAAAAATTAATTCATATTAGTTCCAATAATTTGAAAAATAAAAAAATAATTATTTTCTTTTTTTTTATATGCATTAGGTGCTTAATTAAAAAAAAAGGGCTCTCAATAAATTTATTATATAAAAATAAAAAAAAGACTTCGTCGTTAAATCGACCTCAGTCCTCCATAGGCCTTAGGCTCACTAATATTGGGCCAGCCCAGGGGACATATTTGTCAATAGGCTACACATGAGTTGGGTGAAAAATTCCAACCCAATGCATTGATCTCCAAATGAAGAAACCATCCTCAATGCTTCAACGCGCCGGGAGTCCAAACATAAACCTTGGTGCAAGCAAGCTACCGTCTACGGGGGCACCGTGTAGAGAGAGAGAGAGAGAGAGAGAGAGAGAGAGAGAGGCACACAGTGTTTGGTTGATTAAAAAAACGATTAAAAAGTATAACAAAATATAATGATTTAATATAAAACTAATATATGATAAAATTTATTTAAAAAAAGTATGAAAAATATAAATTTTGATTGATTTTAATTGATCAAATACTCGTTTAGACCTTGTTTGGAAATATAAATATTTTTTTTTTTGTAAAAATCAACCAACAAAATTGCAAAATACCAATTTTTGCCCTATTTTTTATTTTCTCTACTATAATAATTTACTTAATTTAAAAATTATTAAATTTTTGCAAAATATATAAAAGTTACCAAAACTTACCAAAAAAAAAAATTAAAAATTATCAAAAAATTTTATCAATCATCCAAAAAATAAAAAAAAATTAAAAATTAGTATAAATTTTATCAAACACACAAATTAATAATTTTTGATAAAAAAATATTAGAAACTACTAAAAAATGTGGTTTCCAAACGTTCTCTGAATATAAACATATACACCATTGCCAACGATCTGAAACTTCTATTCTTCTATTCAGAGTCCAGTCGCAGACATTTCTTCGAACACCTAGGAAAGGGAAAAGGCAGCAATGTCTCTGCGACCCAATTCTCGCTCCGACGTCCGCAAGAAGTCTTACAAAATCGGCGTGGATGCCGACGAAGCTCGGCGGCGGAGAGAGGACAATCTGGTCGAGATCAGGAAGAGCAAGCGCGAGGACAATCTATTGAAGAAGCGCAGAGAGGGTCTCCTTCTTCAGTCTCAGCAACTTCCAGATGCTTCCCAGACCCCCGCCGCCATTGAGAGGAGGGTAAAACCGTATTGCCCTTTACTGAATCTTGCAATTACCTTTTCGTACGATCTTGGATTGATGCTTCCCCCCCCCCCCCCCCCGGGGCATTCTTTGTCTATTGAATTGTGTTTGATTTCTGAGAAAATGTGGGAAATGGGAAGGATTAGTGATTTGGGGTATTTTTATTATTGTGGTTGGGTTTCGAAAAATTTGGAATTTCTACTTAATTGAGTACAATTCAGATGATCTTATCGTTATCGCTTTGTAAATCTTCCGTTTCTGTGGGATTTCTTATTGTTCTTTTGGTTGCTGGTGAAAGTCAATAAAAAGATATGGATCAATGACCCGGAGAACTATTTTTTGTCTTTCCTTGTATTTTACTATTTAAATACCAAATTCTTAACAAAATTAAATTCCATAAAGGCTAGTTGAAGACTTCTTTCCAGTCTCTCCAACTTAATGATACTAAAATTCCCTCTAGTTATTGGCCATTTGTTTTTTTCCTGTGTTTGTAGTGATCTTCAATTTGCTGAGCATACATAGGCTTTATTGGGTTGTTTTCGCTGCTGTATGATTTCTAGGTAGAAATACTTTGAGATTTAGTTTTGTGCACTCATCTGGTGGTTAGCTGGGGGATTTCCTTGTTTGGGAATCAAAGTTGATGAAAAGAAAGCAGGAACTTCTAGCTGTCTTCTCTCTTTCTTACTGGCAATAAACCAGATGTTTAGTACTTACATTGTTGCTGAATCTGCTGTTACGTCTTGCTTTTTGGTTCATTTTATTGGTTTATACGTTTTTATATTCTGGTGCTCAATGATTTATGGGAACCCAATGGACCTTTTCAAGTGTTGGTGATTGAAACTGTGTATCTTATACGTTAAGGTGGCATTTGGTTTATTTTTTTATTTTCTGTTTTCTGTTTTTGTTTGATGTGTTAAAAGTCTCAAATAAGGAAATAGAAAATGCTCTGTTTTCCTTGTTTTGGATTGAAAACGCTCAAAATGACTTTTTGTTATTTTTCATTTTATGTGTAAACTTATTTTCTGTTTTTAAAACAAATTTGAAAACACAAATGACCAAATGCATTTGAACTGTTTTCTTTATTTTCAAAAGTGTAAAATGAAAAATGAACTAAAAACAGAAAATAAAAAACAAAAATAGAAAACAAAAAACAAAAAAACAAACCAAATGAAACCTAAATTATTCATCCTTATTATGTTATTTCTGTTTGTTATAAAATTGGTAAACCTCACCCTACCTTGCTAAAAAGCTGTTGAAGGGAGTTTTGTTGTTTTCAAAATTATCTAATGTCCTGTTATTCAGCAACCCGACGGTGCATCAATTTCTGCTCAGGAGAGAACTTATGACATTCGCTATTAGTATGGCTTGTGAATTTCTTTATAATGGTTACCTGGAGTACACCCAACCTTTTGACCGTGGAACATTATTCTTTACAAGTTTTCTTTGATGCTATATTAGAATGGAAGTGGTTAGCTCTTGTCTGGTGCTCTCTCCTGACTCCTTCCTTTCACTGACTTGGTGTTGTCAAAACCTTGCTCCGGTGATCCCCTTTTTTTGGTGCTTTTTACCTTTTATCTTTAGTGATAGAAAAAAGGAATTGTTTGATTTACATGAACATTGAGCATTATGGGAGTCTATATCAGCTGCATATAAGCAGCGGATAGTGATTATCTCAATTTCAATTTATGCAAGTGGCAGGGGGGTGTTGCTTTTCAGTGAGATCTGGTCTCTCTGGATAATTGGGAGGTAGAAAGTTTGTGGAGTTATGGCGAGTTCTTTATTGTTTGCAAACCCTGAAAATGTAAAAGATTCAATCTTGTAGATTATTTCTAGATCTGAGATGTTTTGACATGAAATTATTCCTTGAAACCTTGACAGATTGTGGAGATTCATAGTTTCCTTGGAAAGGAGTGTGTATCTAACTCTAAAGTTGCTTTCTTTGTTGGGATGGTAACATACAATAGGACTATGAAAATAGATAATTTCAATTGGAGACATGAGATTCTCATCAATTGTTTATGCATGTGCAAAGATGATGGTGAACTTGTAAAACCATATTTCCATCCATTGTTTTATGGTCAGAGTTGTGGTTTCTCATTTGTGTCCCGTTAGAGATTGATTGCGTCTTCTCTTCGTTGGTTAGGATGCTTATTTTCATTGGGAAAAACTACTGTGGGCCAAAGGAAAAATAAATCATAGTTTTGAGTGTCTCATGCTTTGATGTGTATTATATGGGTGATTGCAACTTAAGGACTCCTAAGAGGAAAATATAAGTCTTTGTTTAGGCTTAAGGTTGGGCTTATCTCTCTTTTGTATGCTGATTTTCACATGGTATTCAATTGTCACCAATCAAAATTTGGATTTTGTACTGGTTTTTGAGTAATTGACGTCTATAGGATATATGTTTTTGTTTCATTCCCCTTTTGTTGACATGGGGTTACTCTCTTGGTACCTCTTTATTTACATATAAACAACGTTTCACTTATATCAAAAAATATTGGAACCAGGAGAGGATGTTTTAGCATGCGGGATTGGGTTGTGGGCACTTAAAAGTTTTGGAAGAGTGGAAAAAAGGAGGAATCAGGACATTGTTGCCCTACCTCCATAACTAGAATGCAGAATTGGACTATGTGGGTGAATCAGTGATAATCGTGTGGGAACTGGGAATCTGTAAAGTCTAAGCCCTAACAGGTAATGGGAGAGGCAGAAATGATGCAAAATACTTGGTGCAAAGAATTGATTTGGCCATTGAACTATATTGATATTATTTGTACATTAAATAGAACTTTCTATGATGGCATGAGAAAAGAAAGTTACCTTCCTCTGAGAGTTTAGTTTGATGGTTTGTGTTACTTTAAGTAATTAGCTGGTTTTGAATATTGGTCTATTTGACTATAATGCTTTACAGTTGGCTTAATTGACCATAATCTGTACTATATCATGAAGGGATAAAATCAGGTTCGTGTCCTGCTGTTTTTAAGCAATGTCCTAATTTAGTATCTCGTAAGTGCCCTTCAACTAGCCACTCTTTCTGAGAATAACCACTAGGTAACTGATCTAGTGTTTTTGCTATCTCAATAGACGTAGAAAAGGAGGGGTAAGGTAATTGTGTCTCTACTTCATGTCATAACTTGAAGAAGGACCTGACATCCATTATATTATTGGGTGCAAGATCATGGAGATAATTCTTAATGTTTTTTGTCGAAGGTTTGCAAAATCAGTTTTGGGCTCATAATAAATTTATTTCACAAATTTTTAATGTGTCATCTTAACGACATCTGGGATCTGAAAATCATTTGGCAAGAGAGTAATTAGATTTAAGGTGTAAGCCTGGATTTGGAGGAAGACCTATTTGGGGTGTGTTTGGAACAAAGATTTATGGAGGAAAAGGTAAGAAATCAACAAGAAATAAAAAAAAATGTTAAATTTATTGTAGTTTTTTTGGTGTGGCTTGGAAAATGAGAAAAAATGAAAAGATATCTGTTAAGAGAAATTAATTTTTTATTTAATTAATCATAAAAATGTGTACATATAAGTAATTTCATTCCCTCCACTTTGCTTTTCCCTCTACAAAGCCATGTTCCAAACACACTCCTAAAGAATTTCGGATGAGAACAGCAATCATGAGATCAGAATGTTTTATTTTGTTATCCAGCAAGATGTGTCACAAAGTTTATGTCAGTAAAAATACAGAAAGCATTGGTTAAAACATTAGAAATTTTTTTTTTCTCCTTCTCCTTTTGACGTCTTGCTTTTTCTCTTGAGGATTTTTACTTCTTTTTATTATTTATTTATTTATTTTTTTGTTCTTGGTGCTTGACATGAGAAAATTGAAAACTAGACCAGCAGTGGCTTCCGTAGCAAAAATTTCATTCGCGAAAGAAGTCTGTCAGCTGCAATTGCAACTGTTGTAATTAAAGATGGTCAAAAGCTTGAGGATTATTTGAGAGCCCAAAGTCCTTTCCGGAATGTTCTTGATTTTGATTTTAACCCAATATGCCATGAAAGTTTGAGACGTGCAGTTCTTTATAGAGTTAAATTCAACCTTTCCTATCCAAGTTCTTTTCTACCCTTGGTTTTATTGTTAGCACGTAATTTGTGTATTGTAATTGATTGGGATGTATCAATCAATGTTCATTGTTTGACTCTGAAAGGCAGATCAAATTTATTCACATATTGACTTGGTGCCTTTTGGTCTAACAACTCTATTTTTATGTTCACTTTTACTGTTTTTTTGATGTCTAACAGCTGGAAAGTATTCCTTTGATGGTGCAAGGAGTATGGTCTGAAGATCCTGCAGCACAAATAGAAGCAACTACTCAGTTCAGGAAGCTATTATCAATAGGTATGAGTTGAGTTTTTGTACAGGCAATTTTTTGGGAATAATTCAAGGAATCTGTTTCAAGGGTTGACTTTTTGTTTGTGACATCTAGAGCGGAGCCCTCCAATAGATGAAGTGATTAAAGCAGGTGTTGTCCCTCAGTTTGTGGAGTTTCTTGGAAGGCATGATCTGCCTCAACTGCAAGTAGGATTATTTATTTACTTCTGCTTTTTTCATGGAACTGGTTCTTCTGATTGATAAAATCAATATAGCCCCAGCTTGATTTAAGCTTTGTTTGCAGTTTGAGGCAGCATGGGCGTTGACCAATGTTGCATCTGGGACGTCAGAGCATACTCGAGTCGTCATAGAGCATGGTGCTGTCCCCAAGTTTGTTCAACTTCTGAGCTCTGCCAGTGATGATGTTCGTGAACAGGTAAACACTTGCCCCGTTTTGCTTTATAACTATTCTTATTTAAGGTTCATGTGACAAATTTCTCTTGAACATTTGTAGATTGTTATAAGATTCATGTGTATTTTCAAACATTCGAATTCATAAAGGTCTTATAATCTCATCCATAACTATGGCAAAAAAGTACGGGCTTAACGCTGAACCTTGGTGTAGACCAATCGTGATA
>QLOD02000029.1:6743003-6758643 GCA_003260245.2 Sideroxylon spinosum | reverse complement strand
TTTTTTTTTTTTTTGGGTTTCCGCATCACCCTTTCCACCATTAGGCCTTTGTTTCAGTTCTAATAAAATGAACCAAAGTGAAGATGAACTCCCACCAAAATAGCAGGGAAAGATTCGAGCAAGCATAAATGAGCGTTTACCATGAGGTTCACACTGCCCTAAATGAGCCAAAAGCAAAAAGTGATTCCAGCAAGTGGGCTCAATGAGTAAAATTGATGCATTAACAATTAGGCAACCGTAATAGTAGCTATGAACAAACACAAAGAATATTAGCATTCAATGAACATCTAAAGGTGTATATAAACTAGCATCAAGTCCAAACTTACCTGCCATAAAAGGGTTGGCCAAGATCCTCCATTGTGATAAGACCAAGGCCTGCAAGAGTCAATTACAAGATATTCAATGCTCATTCAAAGAAATTAGACCAAGCCACATAACATTATAGAGGTGCACGCAGAAAGAGAAGAGCATGAAAGTTAAATGGAGAACTCACGTATTCTTTGGGTCACTGCCTGTAATGATACGCCACTCTTCATATTCCAAAGCAGGGTAACATATCTTAATAGGCATTTGCCCCATCAGATCATCCCATTTGTCTTCAATCAAATTCAAAATTGCATTGTTTTGTTTTGGAGTACTCAACGATGAAATGATGGACCATAGATTTCCAAGTGTGAAGAACCTAAAATCCATGTGAGCTGGCTGTAGATTGCCAATCAGATAACCACCCGTCTCTGGTATCCAATTCACTAGCCAATGAGGGATTTGATCAGGGTAGATATTGAACTTGTTAGTGGCATCTGTTGAATATTCTTCTGTCTTATATCTATAGATCTCATTGATCTTTTTCATATCAGCCCAATAATATTCTCTGATGTGAAATGATAATGCACTAAGTCTATTGTTTATGGCCCTCACCAAATTCTTGGATACATCGTCTACAGTGAGCATCTCTCGGGAGCACCGCAGAGCTGAGTAGAACAGAGCCTGTGAAATTTATCAAAAAAAAAAAAGCATGTGAAATATAATTTGGCACACACTAGATAAACCCGAGCAGGTAAAACAACTAAAATTGAAAAAGAAACCAAATATATTTGCCATAATAATCAAAAACACCTCAAAACTATGGATTGATACAATACTAGGTACAGATAATAACTTAAAAGTAGACAAGGCACCTGTTTTTATAACTCACAGAAAACTCAGCAACCCCTCAATTCAAAACCAGCTATTTAACTCATGGTTATATAGGATTATGACAGGCCCATGTGAAAATAACCTTTAAGGGCATGTCTGTTTCAGGGTATATGGAGTTGGATAGGAAATAGAATTCCACTTCTAATTTTTATCCTACGTTTAGCTAAAATCTTTTTATCAAAATAACAACTCTCATAGAATATGGTTAACACCCTGTGATAGATGTTACCCCAAGAAACAAAATGTGAGAAATTTAATGTGGGATAAAAATTAAGAGTAGGATGCTATCTCTTAAGCGACCTAGATCCAACGAAACAAACATGCCCAAGAGTGAAAGGCTATCACCAATTTTTACAATAACTCAAACATGTGCTGGTCTCAATAACCTAAACTTGGAAAACAAATTGTTAATTATGTGGAGAAATCAAAAAAACAGAGATAAACCTTTTTCATGTGCAGAAGGCATATGTGTAATTAAATGCTTTAATTATAGAAGCATTTAATTTTTACATAAGGAAATGAATGCAATCCTGAATCTGACGATAAGGTACGCAAGACAAGATAATTATACAGGAAATAGGAAACATGAACTTACTTGAATCTCAAGTGGGTGCCCATGGATACCCATCCTTCGGTCTATCATACAAGAGCCATCAGTGACTAATAAGGAAGGAAACATATCAAATCCATCAGATAGGCACAAGTTTAAAATGAGTTTTATGCCTGTTTGGACATCCACCCTTTCTTGTAAAGTACAGTCACCGGTGATCTTCCCATAAGCACGCAATAAGATAATCCACCACAAACCTATCATAGAAGTCAAGATGAAAACAGAAGCCCATGATTCATTTGATGCAAGATGCAACCACCCCCCAAGTTATAATCCACTAACTTCTCGAACGATTCAGCATACTAAGAACATGGACGTCATGAGAATAACTGGACAGTAACAAAAGTGGCATCAACCTACAAAGGAAAAACATACTCACCAGAGTCTACGGGTGCAACACGGCCAATAGCTGACTCGCCAAAATCTGGGTCTAAAACTTCTTCAAACTTATTTTCATCAAGAGGCACAGTTCTAACTTTAAAACTTGCTGGCATCAACCCCTGTCCTGGGCTGTAGCAATCCACTGTTTTCTCCCAACTCTTAACAAATAAACAGGAAAATAGTTGGAAGGTTCCACTAATATGAAACATAAATCATATACCACAAGCAATAGAATAAAGAGCAGCTGAGACAACTTCCCAACCACGCATCTGCCAAATCCTCCTATCCAAGGTAACATATGATAGTAGTAGACAGTGTGAAGTAACATATTTCCTCAATAGAAAAATGCAGGAATGAATAGTTATGAAAACACCGCTACCATCAATAATACAAACTCTTGACCATCCCCACACTAAATTGGTACATGAAAGAAAAATGTACTTTATTTGGTGGGGCAGAGGGAGTGATTTCATCATTAACCATATGAAGAAAGATTTTTCTATCAGCCCATGTGCACATAGCATAGCATATAGCATATCAGCCCAATGTAGCCCGACCCTTCCCCGAACCCCACATAGGTGGGAGGTTCGTACACCGGGCTGCCCTTTTGCCATGTGCACATATCATAAATGTACTCACATCAAGGAAAATTTTCAACAAACTAAAAATGCATACCTCCAACTCAATGATCAATGAGAACCAGCTGGTAAAAAAACATTTTTTCGATAACTTATGGGACAATGTAGTCCTAATATCTATTCAATAAAACGTTATTCATAATAAACTGAAACTTCTAGAGTTCCTAAATTTAAAATATTAAGTGAGAGGGAATTAATAGTTATAGATCTACATTATCCTTAATTATCATTAGCTCATAATTATTTTCTTCAAACTTCTAATATATTTAAGAAATGGAATTCTTACCAATGCTAAAAGGGAAATAAATGTCATTTTTTGAAGTCCAAATTTAATATATTTCTTCTAGTCTTTTTAATTGCTTGGAGGAAAATACAATGAAGATGATTAAAAAAAATTAAAGTAAATCATATAGCTCATGGAATTCAAAACATGATCATTCTAAACGGATAACCCAGTGCATACAACGCTGTTATAGAAAAGATTATCACAAGGAAAGAGAACGCTAAATCAGAACTGTGAAACATAAACAGAGATAATCGACATAAAATTCAAACAGCACCAGAGTACCTGCAACTGCAAAGTATGGAGGAGGAAGTTCCTCACAATCTCTGCCTCCCCCTTGAGCAAGAAAGCGAGTGCGGACGGAACAAAATCACGAATGAAGACCTGATCATAATTGAGCGGTTGCTTGTTAAGCGGGTCATTTGCCGCCAGAGTCCCAATTGGGCTCCCACAGTATGTCACAACCGCATTCTGCAATAGCTTCCAAGCCTCTCTCTCAACATCAGACTCTTCTTTGCCAACAGTTAACACCTCATTCAAACTCAAACCTTCTGAACTCCCACTAAGAACAATCTCACCTTCATCTTCTACCCTAATTTCCTCATTCTTCCCTATATTTTCATCTATATCAATTCTTTCTACCACCAGAGGCTTTTCATTCAGACCGCCCTGAACGTATATCCTCTCAAAATTATTTTCATTTACACGAGTTTCAACCGAAGCTGAATAATTCCTAAAATTCGATATGATCCTACCTCCGCCGCCGCCATTATAAGTGCTGGAAAAAACCCTAGGCTGGGTCCAACTCGAAGTGGGGGCACAGAATGGTTTCTTTGTTCGATTAATAACGGTTTGGAAACCTAAAATACAAGGAGAGCTATGAAATTTACTATTATAGTGGAAATTGAATCTAAGCTTTGATGGAACGTTATTGGATGCGGAAAGATGGGATTTTGCAGATGGGAAGAAGGAAAAGGAGGCCGAGTTTCGGCGACGAATAAGGATTCTCCAACACGGTCTCATGGCCGATAAGTAATTGAAATCTTGCAATCAGAATCAGAAATACACAAACTAAAACATAAATCAAAGACGCATATGATAACGAAAATCAATTTACGTGCAGCTATAGTAATCTTGATGAAACTTTTCGTAACCAGAGGCTACCCTCAGCGTGGAAAATTGGTAGAGAAGAAGAGAGTTTTGTAAGCTTCGGGGTAGAAGTAAAAACGGCGTCTGAAACTGATGAAGCATGGCCGTGAACAGGAATGGTTTGAATTTTTTTGTGGGTTGGCTTTTTTTGCGGTAAGGCGTCTCTGACTTGGAGAAGAAGATTCACTGATTAGATACTATTAACTCTTGGCTCTGTTTGGCAAACACTACCTTCCTGTAGACAACGTTTTTATTTTTTATTTTTAAAATTTTATAAATTGATAATAAAAATATTTTTGTTTATTTTTTTATTTTAAAAAAATAAAAACTTAAATAAAAAACTTAATAATCAGATAAGTCATTCCTCCAATGGCTTAGACGAATTTGTATCATTCAAAATTTTCTTTGACTATTTTCAGTTAGTTTGCTTTTGAAACTCTCCTTTTCCACTAACAAATATATTTTTCATATATATTTTTAAAAATATTTTAGTTTTTTTTTTAATAACTCAAAATATTATCAATTTATTGTGACTCTCAACTTACCGCATAAAAATCTTTATACAATTATTTTTATAGGAATATATTACTAGTCACATATTATGTAAAAATCCCCTACTCCTTTAATTTTGACTCAAAAAATTTACAGCAACAATTTAGACCGCTAATAAAGTTATATTGCCACAGATAAAGTAAAATTTTTTTATAAATAAAAATTTGACTAAAAAAAGGGGTATAACAACGATACCAACAGCCCTTTTCTATCACGTATTAAGAAAGTATAATACAAAAGAAATTCTTGTTAAGAATTACTTCAATTCCTTTCTGTTTGATGGCACATGACGCATTAAAAAAATAAAATTACTTAAATTTTAGATAATAAGCCAGGTGTACAAAACACTCGAAAAAAACAAATAATTATATCAATTATACTATTTAAAAATATATATTTTTTTTTACTGCTTTATTTATTAACATTTTATTTTTTCCACCAAAAATTTAATTTATTTTTAAAAAACCATTTTTGTTATTTTATTTTTTTAATTTAGAACTTAGAGGTATGTTATTGACTTTGTCTTAACAAAAAAGATAAATAAATCACTATAGGCTACTCAATATAGAAAAAATTAACTTTTAAAACTCTCTTCACATAACTTCTTATTCAATTTGAAAAAAAGCAAAGAGAATTCAACAACGCGTCATTGTGTCCCCGTGCCTTGCCATGCCAAAATGATACAATCTCAAAAAAGTATAAATACAAAAAATCTAGGTTTTAGTGTGTGTTCTGAATATACAAATCACGCAGAGGCCACCATCGAATCCGCCAGCCTTGTTGTACCTAGGCTGAACTTTGACAAGAACCAAATTTACTATTTCACGATTTTACTGCATCCTTCTGTACCAACAACTCTCACACTACACTGATCGCGGACTGTATTGTCGATGTGAATCGCGAAGCGATGGTCTGGGATGCAAATGCTTGAATCTGCTTTTTAGCATCTGAAGAGAAACACCAATTTTTTATTTTTATTTTTTTCAATACAAATGGAACAAATATTTTGAGCACAAATGAGCATTAATTATTTACACATACATACACACAAATTTCAAGAACAAACATAAGGCCATGTTACCGTGGAAGCCCAGCGACAAATGCGATTTTACTTTGAGAAAGGGGGAGCTGAGTATTTTTTATTTTATCTGGCATCAGTGCAATCATACTAGGCCATCTCACACGAAAAAAAATGAGATGATTCCAAAGCGCTTCTATAGCAATTTATTTGAAATTAGTTGTATGGTTGTCGATTTCATGCCTCTGCCCAGATTGTTAGGATACCAACCCAAGGAGAGTTTATAATTTGCTAATCTTGATCAGCCTGGATACATACATATCTACATGCCTTTAAACTTTACAGTCAAACTTAATTACCACCAATGAAATTCTTTTTTCAAAAATCGTGAATGCTATTCCTCATTCACTCAGTTTGACCAGTGTTGCTCGCTCGTCAATTTATGGTGAAAAAGAAGAAAAAACAAAACAATACCAATGTCTAACTGGCCCACCTAAGTCAGATTTTGTAGAGTTGAGTGAGTTAACCAAGACGTCCATAAATACCATCCAAACCATGATAGGAAGCTACACATTTAACCCAAACAAAAATTTGAATGGATACCGAGCCACTTTTGGAAAGCATGCTATAATCCTATAGTTAATCAAAACTAAATACTTATCCCATAATATCACTGCGTTGTAATGTTTTAATTCATTTCAGTAGTTGAAATTTATAAATTTTAATGTTGAACCACAGGCACTGGGTTTGTTTCAGTTATAAACCACCAAAGTACAGAATTCACAAGGTCAATTCAATAATCATTTCTTCCGTGTGCAGATAAAATTGTCAGCAACATAATTACAAACTGAGAGAAAATTATATCCAAACTCATATGAACAGCAGGAGGTAATTTCTGTTGATATAGACGATTAAACTATCAAGCATTGAGGTGTTTCGTAACGCTATCACTTTTATTTATTTATTTATTTTTTCTTATGAATGTCATAGGTTTTTTGTTTTCGTTTTTTTTTTTTTTTTCCAGTACGAAAATAAATTCAGAAAATGTTTGATATTCACACGTTATAAAAATAAAATTAAGAAATATGGAAGAACTAGAAGTATTATGAAGTGAGAGTGGGAGCAGCAATTGGTGGCGGTGGTGGTATGCAGGGCTGGCCCTACCAGCTGGCCATTAATTAATTGCCTCAGGCCCCACAATTCTGATAAGACCCCATATATATGTATCCATAAGTGATATATAATGATATATATATATATATATATAGTGATATATATAACTTAATGTCTCCACGCAATCTGTGATTTTTATTATTGGAATTTTCAATCCTCACAAACTCTTAATCTTCTTATGGAATCTCGAAATATCACAAAAGTTCTTTTTGTTTCAATTAAAGGCTGATAATCTTCCACTTCTCATCATTATCCTCTCTTTCTCTCGGTTATTTAGAAACTTAGACTAAGAATGTCAGAATCTCATCTCTGATATTTTCTTCTGGAAGACCCGCTTCACAGATTCAAAAACCAAGTCTAGAAAATTAGTTCCAGGTCTTCAGTTCTTCTTCTCTGTTTTCAACCATTAAATTTGACTGGGTTCCTTTTAACACAACATTATTGAGAAATCCAATCCTTCTAGTTTGGTTTGATTTGAAGATGATAATAAGATTTCTCTTAGGCCATGCCTGCACAGCAGGAGCTTTTCTTTTTCACTTGAGCCTTCGATGATAAGTAATTTTTTTAAATAGGTCTCATCAAATATTCCGTCTTAGGCTCCAAATTTCGTAAGTCCAGCCTTAGTGGTATGAAGCAATATTTTGGTGATGGAGCATCACAATGACCAGAAGTGATGGTAAGAGTAACAGTAAGAAGGAATAGCAATGGTTGAAAATGAGAGTCGAGAGTACTAAGGGATGGTGGCAGCAGCTGGAAATAGCGAGAGTGGAGACGATAGGAGTGTCATAATAGTTGTTAACGAGAGGGATGGTGATGGGTGAGTGAGGGTGGTGGCGGCAACGAGTAGTGATAATGATGGAAAATGATTACAGTGGAAACATGGTAGGTGGTGCTAGAGAGTAGGTGGCAGCAACATAGCAAAAGCAACGATTGGAGGGAGTGGATATGACCGTTGTTGGGAGTGGTTATGAGTGATGGTAATGAGTAATTATGATAGTATTCAGTGATGATGGTTCTAATAATAGCGAGTAATTAAAATGAAAACAAATTTGAAAATAAGTGAATCTATTTTTTTTTTTTTTAATGAAAGGGTTTTTTTGAACTAACCCAACCCAACAAACCAAGTCAAAACTTGGCTTGTAGGTCGGACTTATACACCACACACACACACCCTAACATCCCCATATAGGATGCCTGCCCACTGCAACTCCTTGGGCCGAGACCTAGACTGAACAGAGCAACCACAAAACAGTGGAGCAGTTAGTTCCAAAAAAAAAATATATATATGAAAGGGTTTTTAAAATTTTAAAAAGGGGTAGTTACACTTATGGTTGGACCAAAAACACTTAAACTCCCCCCCCCCCACCCCCAGTTTAAAAGCCAAGACATACTTTGGACTAAGGTACAAAATTGACAAAATATGTTAAACTTAATTAGATTTACGTCACACGTGCCATATAAACTCATATGTAGTTGTCCAAAAAAAAAAAATTTGCTTAATAAAATAAAGGCAAATTAAGTCTTTTTAAAAAATAATAAAATAATGTTTCATTTTAACATAAAGAAGCGAAAAAAACGTGTTTATATGTAATATTTTTATGAAAATCTTTTTTTCCTTGCATAATTTTGACTTATGATGTATAAATTCAGTTAAATTTAACAAATTCAATCACTTTTATACGTTAGTCGAAAACATAAAGAGGTTGTGCGTTGACTTTTAAACTAGAGGGACATCATGTGTTTTTGGGTGTGTAATTACCCTTTTTAAAAACAAATACAAGAAGACATAAACAAAAATGTTATTAAACAAACACTAATATATTCATAAATATAGAATAATTATGATTATCCATGCTAAGATATAAAAGGAGAACCAGTTTTGTTGTCTCCCTAATTCTGAAACTGTCACAATCTAAATTAACAAAAATGTCCTTTAACTGCCCACGTATTTTTAAAAAAAAATGAAGATAACTATAAATAGATAGGGGTATAGTAATTAAAAAAAAATGATGAAATAAGGGCGGAAAAAACACTAAGAAAAAGTAAAGAGAATGGATAGAAAATGAGAACAAGATTAGAGATGAAAGAATAATTGCAGGCAAGATAGGCACAAACACACACACGTAGTGTGTGCCCCCACCACTAGTCATTAAATAAAATCTTATATAAGTAAAAACTACTACAAAATCTAAAGTTTAGATCATTGTTGTGGGGGATTAGTGTCAAGTTGGACGCTTCGATGGGTTGGAAACAACATCGATCATCTTCAATGGCAAGAGTCAATGGTGGTGGAATGAGAGAGAAAGATCACAGAGGTGAAGCTCCGGCTAGAGTTGAGAAAGAAAATATACCTCAATGTTGTTGGTGGAGGGGTATATATATATACATATCGAAGAATTATGACAAAAGGATTGGCCTTCACGCACCTCGACAGTGGCTCCTAAGTCCTAACTAAAGAAGTATTTGGAGTGACAAAAACTAAGATAAAGTAAGATAAAATATGGATTTGTAATGCGTGCAGTGAAATAAAAAATGAATAACTTTTAAAGTTTTTTAGAGTTTTTTTTTTTTTTGTCAAATGCACCCTAAGTGGTCAACTCTGCATAACGTAACCCAAATGTTGATGCAAATATGTCAGACCAAGTAGTGGCAGTATGTTGTATTGTCGGTTAAAACGAGAATCAAAGTTATACTTGTACTGCCACATCTTGGTTGGCTTTTTCACGTAATAAGTCTCTCTCCCCAAGCTCGTCAAGTACCTCAACAAATCCTTGACTCCAACCACTAAACCTAGAGGCAAAGGAAGTTTTTTATTATCCAGTTCTATATCCAAAACAAGCAGTTGATCCCACGAAAGCAACGGGTTCCGGTGCTGGCTTTGTTGCGGGTTTAACTGGAATTGGATCTTAAGAAGTGAGGTAAATTTCCTTTCTAGTCTCCAATGATCCAACAATTGGTAATGCGTCTGCAGAGACCAGAGAAGCAAAGAGGGATCTCACTGCTAGGGGGTCCTTGGGTCTTACTCCTAACTAAAGGAGTTTATTCCTTTGCATGCATGAGTCACCACAGGACCCAAAATGCCCCGAAGTTGGAATGCCCCGACGGGGATGGGAGCTATGAGGAAGGATCACCTTTCCTCAGGGCGGAAGTGTTGCACCATGCTAGTTGGCTTGACGCGGGGTCAGTGCCATCCAGGGGTGGTGAAGTGGCATGGGTCACTTGCAATGGTTAATCAATTTAACCAACTAATGCCAAGTTCTAGTCACAAAGGCAAAAGTCCACAGATGGATGAAATAATTGTATTCTAATAGCATATGAATGAAATTCCTCTATTTGCAAGAAAACATTAAAACATGTTAAACAAGACACTTGGGCAGAAAATATCAAAAGGCAACTAAATTTATGAGGTCGAAAAATAGAGTCTGCGCACCTTTTCGACATTTAGTAAAGCCAACAATATTTGCAATGCTGAGGGTCAAGCAAACAGCTACAACGAGGAGATAATCAGCTTGAAACCTTATGAGAGAGAATATTCCTAGCACAATCCATGCAACAGCCTGCAAAATGAAAGGACAACCACGACTCTATTAAGTATGAATCACAGTAAATAAAAATCTTTTATTAATAATTATTTATCAGGAAGAGAATTCCAGTGCTCTTTTGAAATGACAGATTATAACAAATAACTAGGTTTCCAGGTCCCAGGTTCTTCGACATGATGTGCATCTTACATGTCAAAGACAGCCTATACACCATTATGGTTGCTATAATTGATAGTGGGGATTGGGGACCAAGACTGAATTGCGTACGATGTTATTAAATAATATTTACTTACTGAAAGGTAAAGGGTCCACCAGAATAGCCAAGAATCCTTCTTGTTCATCCGAGCCAATGACTAATTGAAACAAGGATAAACATGTTTGAGACAAGTTAACTATAAATTCACGTGTAAATTTCAAGATATCTATGGAAAAAATTCTCAGAGGAAGGAAATTGCATGAACAAGGACAAAGATGAAAATTAAGAGTGCAATAAAAATTAACACCAACCTCTTGGTCAAGGCATTCAAATTTCCATATGCTCTCACCCTCATCATTTATTTCATTCCACCACCTCAAACCAACTAGGATTCGCCCACTGATATTCTTGACTACCCAAAAATCAAGAGCAGCAAGAAGAACAGTGATCACAAAAATAATGACAAAGCTATCAACAAAGAGAGCTGAAAGTATGTAGAATGCCAAAGCTGCCGCCTGTACAAAATCAAAGAAATGCAATGTACATTACAAAATAAAATTGCCCCAAAAATAAATAAATAAAGGACATAGTCAGACAAAACATACCTTGAAGACCACATGAAAGAAACATATATTCGGGTGGGCATAGTTTTCTGTGGGCTGAGGACACAAGTAATCAAAAATGAGAAATTCATTCAAAATACATATCAGTTGTAGTCCATCCAATCATTGCATCTTATAACAAAAATTCCAGTTTTTCATGACATTAATTATTTCCAACAACAAAAAAGGCTGTTTTTCCCATTTCCAAATTTTTTCCCTTATTCTGTTTAAGGAAGGGCAGATAAACTGGTTAAAATCTCAAAAATCCACCAATCGTGCTAGAAATGAAAAACTAAACAACAACATTCAAGTACCTAGAGATATATTTATTCAGTCATTTCTTCATTTTTCTTCTTTCCTTTTAGCACGATTTTAATTCATTAACAAATACAAATTGACAAGGTAATCAATGCACTAAGAAGCGCAAAACCAAAAGAAAAAAAAAATAAATAAATAAATAATAATGGGTCAAAGTGTATGGTAATGATCCTTTTTGGTACTGTACTTTCACCATCCAGAGCGCAGCGTAGCTATGAGAGAATTTGTTTTCTTAATATTTATACCATATGTAAGGAACATAAATATGAAAAGGCATTTAAATGCAAGGAATTCGATTCTCGCAAAGGGTTTAAATCAGTTAACAACTATTCAAAATTCAACACAAAAAACCCAACAATAATAACAATAATAATAATTCCTTAAGCTTTTTTTTTTTTTTTTCCCTTTTTTTAAACATCCATACAAACAAAAACTAATTATTACCCCAATCCCATCTGAACAACAAACTATACCATAATAATTCAAGATTTAATTCCCGTTGAATAGGAACAAACTGTCGAGTTCCACATCATATTACGGCCAACTTGTAGTATAGGGCAACAAAAAAAGCAATTCAAGCTACAGACCTGCAAATACGCTACAAACAGAACCCAAATGCCCAAACAATAATTTGGAATGGTAGATTCAGCATTAAGAGTGACTGATACAACACAAGGCAATCAGACCGAACCCTAAACATTCTCGATAAAATCAGTTAAAATTCCGACGAATTTGCAGGAAATTAAACACATGCGTCCATTCCTATACAGAAATCTGTGTGTGTATCGAAGTGGGAGAGTATAAGAGACGTGATTGAACTTACCGGATTCAGATCCATCAGAACGGAAGAAGAAGAAGAAAACTTTCTCCTTCCAAAAATAAATTTGGGGCTGTTTTGATGCGTTCTGTTCTGTAGCTTACCAAATGACCAATATAATATTAATTACAGAAAACCTAAATATATTAGAGTGAGTTCGGTGGAACAAAAAACAGCGAAAAATAACGAAAATTGTGTTTTGATTCATTTTTTTGATATTTGGTACGTCTAATCCAAACTATAAATTTTAGAGAAGAACAGTACCGAATCCGTTCAGATGGTTTTGGTTGTCGTCAGACGGTTGGTCTGAAGATTCACATGGCTAAATCCGTCGAAATCGGTTTTGAAATTCTGTCGGAACGATTTAGGTGGTCAATCCGTCGGAATGGAATTCAAATAACGTCAGTTTTCGACAGTGTTCAAACCGTCGGAACGATGTGGTACTTTTCGTCGGAACGGTATGCAGAAACTAAAAAAAAATGGGACTTCGTGTTGACCTCCCAAAAAAAATTTTCGATTCGATTAATGAAATTGTAATTATGTTATATTTTTAGTAAATATATCATTTTTTTTTTATAAATTTAGAGTGAAAGAAAATGTAAAAATGTAGCAGAGATTTTTAGTAATTTCTTGTGCACCAAACGCGTTCTTAGTCTTAGTTTGGAAAAAAAAAAAAAGCTATTTTTTTTTTAAGTTAGTTACTAGCTAATTATTGTAAAATTAATTTTTTTATATTTTAAAAGGAAAAAAGTTATAATTAATTTTTTTTGTTAATTTGATAAATTTATTTTTTAATAATTAAAAAAATTAAAATATAAGAGAATAAGTTTAATCACTTTAAAAACATACAACAAACAAGTTAGTAACCGGTGAAAATGCCCAACGGGGTCTTAGAGTGGTACTCATTTACCATTCAGCACAAACGCGAGTTAGGTTTAGGCATTAAGGCTCTATTTGGAAAGAGTTAGTAGTTCTTTGACCTTTTTGTTTTTTTTTTTTCTAAAGATGATTGAAATTAATTTTTATATTTTTTATTATGAAAGGTAAAAATGTCAAATAAATAAAAAAAACTAATAATCTAATTACTAAAAAAACTAACTTTTGTTTACTTTCCAAACATTAAAAAAGAAAATAAAATAACATTTTTAATAGATAGACGTTTTTTTACTTTTCAAACTAAGCCTAAGACATAAGAAATAGAAATAAAAATGGGTCAACATCTTAAAACGGAAAAGTAAATTAGTTTATTAAATAAATTCGAACAGAAGGTATTAGAAAAATTCTGGGCTTTGGAGATAACTTGGTAAAAGGTGGAGATACCTCCACTACTCACGATCCGCATAAGCTACTATCTAATTACGTGGTTTGACCAGCAGAATATTATCGATCCGTTTGGTAATATTATTATTTTTTTATTTATCTTTATCTGTTTATATTTTTTTCTCCTTTTTTTGAAATAAAAAATTAAACTATGTAATTTTTTTATAATTATTATATTTTTATTTTTATAAAATATTTAATTTTATTTGTTTCCAAAATTTTAATATAATTTAAAAATATATTTTATATTAATTTAATTTAGTTATATTATTTATTTACTTAAAATAATTGAATAAATATAATTATTATATCATTTAATCTAGTAAATATAAAATATATTAATTATAATTTAATTATATTATTTACTAAAATATATTTCATACGAATTTAAATAACTTAATTATGATATTTATTAAAAATAATTTAATAAAATATTTTTAATATTAGTTAAAAAATAATTAAATTAAGTTAAATTAAATAATTTAATTTTGATATTTATTAAAAATAATTTAAAAAATTCATATTAATTAAATTAATTACTAAATAAAGTAAATTAATTTAATAAAATATATTTTATTAAAAAAATTTAATTAAATTAATTATCTAAATTAATATGTAATATATTTATTAAATAATTAAAATAAATTAATTGTTGAATTAAATTATAATTTTTTATTTATTAAACAATAATTAGTTTATTTTAATTATTTATTAAAATAATTTAATAATAAATAATTTAATTTAATTATTCATTAAAAACAAATTAATAAAATATATTACATAGTAACTTAGATAATTTATTTAATTATATTATATTATTTATTAAAAATAATTTATTTGAATAAAATAATTTATTTTAATATGATACAACAAAAATGAACGAAGTGTTAAACTTGACAAACATTACAAAAAAAAAAAAAAAAACATAGTGAAAACAATTTTTTTCTGTTTACGTATTTTTGTTTAAGTTTTTATTTTTTTAGAAAAAAAAAATATAAACAGATTTAATAAATATATTTCTGTTAGTAATTTACAAAATTTTAAAAATATAAACAGAAAACAAAAACGCTATTAAATGAGACCTATAACCAATCAACTAATAACAAATAAAATGCATGCCATTTTATATACAAAAACTTTTATATTATTATTCTTAAATAACTAATGTCTAACTTGATCGTTGGAGGATTGAAAAACATAAACAGATTTAATAAATAAATTTTTATTATCTAGTTATAAATTTTGAAAACATGAAAAAAAAAAAGAAGAAATAAAAAACTAAAACATTATCAAACATGATCTAAGTACTCAGAAGTTTAGTTTCTTTTATCTCCTCATCCCAAACTAACACTAAACGATGAACCAGTTCTTACAAAAGATCACCAATGACAGCTCGCCTCCAAAAATCACACACATTAATTTTTACCTCTGCATGAGTGTATTGTGTGTGTCGACTGCGACTAGATTCACAAATATAGAAAATAAAGTATTAATAACCCTTTTTTTTTATTCTAGAGCACTTTAATTAAATATAATACAAATAAAGTATACAGTGTGTATAAATTAGGGCTTTGTTCCTGTGTGGAACATCTCATCTTATCGTTCAGTTGGGTTGGCCCAAACTGGGCTAGGCCAGATCTCTTAATATAGCCTGCTTACAAGCCTGCTACAGGCATCAACGAATGAGGCGATATTCTGTTCCCATGGCCCAAAAATAACAGCGATAAGTTCTTTCGTTTGGACTGGGTTGGTCTAGGTTAGATCCCATAAATTTACCCCTATCTAGAAGCCTGCTACGATCATGAAGGAACGAAGAAAGATTCTGTTCACTTGGCCCAAAAATA
>QLOD02000029.1:6527580-6539854 GCA_003260245.2 Sideroxylon spinosum | reverse complement strand
ATACACATACGAGGCAGCTCTGTTTTTTATTTCTCCCAAGGAGCTGACTCACAAAGAAATAGCAATGTTGCGCTTTTATTTATGAATTTGACGCTGAGTTTGGGAAAAAAAAAAATAGTTTTTTTTATAATTGATTACTAGTTAACTATTAAAAAATTAGTTTTTTTTAATTTAATATTTTTATCTTTCATGATTTAAAAAAAAAAATTTAAATGTAAGGGAGTATATTTTACGAAAATTCAAAAAATTAGTAATTGGTAGCTACCAGCTACGGAGCCTAAAATTAATGAATTTGGTACTTTTTGTTTTGAATAATTTGTGCAAATATATATTTTTCTAATTTATTAATGAATTGTATCATGAATTAAAATTAGCATAAAAAATTGTTAATTGACATCCGTATAATAGGGCTTTATAAGTTTTATTATTTTAAAAAGTAATGATTTCATTACTTTAAATCTTTAATAGTAGTAAGGAATTTTATGTAATTTTACTTAAATTATTCTTTCCTCTTATAATTTAAGCTAAAGTAAGTAGACTTCCATGATCATATATTTATTTAAATACAATACCTTCACAACATTTAAATGATGTAATAACATCAATTATTTTCTAAATGTTATCAAAGCTAAATTTCAATAATTAATATTTCATTTCATATTAAATAAAAATCGTGATATAATTGAAATAATCACATGATATATCTACCCTTGTTTAATCATGTAAAATGCACACAAAAGAGTGTGATAACTCATTATCAATAATTCACCAAAATTTAAGAGCTTAACATTAAAATACTAATAAAAATATATTTTAAATGTTTTACAATATCCCTACTTTGACTAACGGTTAGAGCTTATGGTATTAATAAAGGTTGAATGAGTTGAGCAAATGCGGACCTAGGCGGCAATTTCACGTCCACAAGAGGCTATGGAAATCGAGTTGCAACATTTCACTCTCACAGATTCCCATAAATGTTTGATTGAAACGTGAGCGGACATCTCTCCCTGTAGGACCCTTGCCCATTTCCGGGCCAGAAAAAAAAAATTTTAATTCAAAACTAAAATAATTGTGCCTTGATGGAAACTTCCTGCAAACACGAGAGGCTCCTCAGAATTGCCTCTCATAATCGCGCATTGAATGCCAAGCGTATCCTATTCATTTCGGTTTCAATATATGTATAATATATACGTATATATGATATTTAAGATGTTGTGATCCACACTTGACATATAAACAAGATGTTCCATTGACAATAGGCAGTTCTTAAACAACGCACATAATTTTATAGTTACAGAAAAAAAAAAAAAAAAAAAAGGTTACCAGGCCTGGCCCACAACATGCAAGAAATACACCACAATGTAAGAGTTTCCACACCAAAATTAGTACGTCTTGATAACTCTATTTCAGTTAAGAATCCATCACCAGAACATCATTTCCTCTTTCTCGTGTGTTTTAAGTGTTAAATTTCTCAAAAATAAAAATTTAATTTTCTCAAATTTTTCCCATATAAAAATCTCTAATTTTCTCCAACCGTTGCCATAATTTTCTCACACTTTTCAATACACACACCAAACACTCAACAATTTAAAATTTAACTTATTATTTTTTTTTTTACCAAAATTTGGGACTTCAAACAGAACCCTAGGACCTTTTTCTAGTATAGTAACTTTTTATAAAATATTGCAAGAGGTTAGGTATGATCATGCTTTGCTTACAGCTAACAAACAATAAAAAAAAGACTATTAAATTAACACGTAGTCACCAATAACTACGCATCTGTACACCTACCCCCACCCCCAAAAAATTTATAATTAAAAAAAAATCTACGCATCCGAAGGATCTCAATTGAAAGTATTACCATAATGTGCCAACTAAAGATAGAGAGTAAAATTTTGAGCAATAAAAAAAAAGAGGGTCTTTGCTGTTCATGCAAGAGTACCAAAGAACAGCTGTGATATATATAAAAAAGAAAAAAAAAAAAAAAACAACACCCTCGTTTACTAGCATTTCTACAGAGTAAAATAGCAGCTATAGCTTTCTCTAATCTCCGAAACCAACTTCCTGAGCGATACATCTTTTATACACTAATATACCTAAAAATAACACTGAATTTACCGCTTCGAAAACAAGACCAAAATTACCATTGACACAGATACTACAACTTTGAACCCGGAGCTTTCCCAGAAATTCTGTTTCTCACGACCCGCATCCCCTCCCTGTTGCTTTGTTGCTAGTTGTTCCCTCAGTTCTTTAATAGCTTTGTCCCGCCGCTCACCCATCTGTCACAGTGGAGTAAAAAACATTAAAAAGAATATGACTGTTTAATGAGAGTGATTCAATAGAGAAAAACATATCTTCGTTTAGGTACCATATTTAGGTTTAGGTACCTTGAGCAGAAAATCTACTTCATCAAAATTTCTTAAATTCCATTCTTTGGACTATTCATAAGATAGCAGAACTATTTTACTAGCTTACATTAAAGAAAACTGCTATTCATCAGTTACTGCAGACCCTACATTCAATTCTCAAAGCAGGGAAGCTTTAACATGCTGGAAAAATAGGTAGCCACTAGCACCCTTAGAGTACCATGACCAAAGATAATAAATACATCTGAAGCACCGTGGTGTGCATATATATTCTGTTTTTAAGAACTGATTAAAATTGGTGCGTTGTATTTATCCATAACAAAATTACATTGTCGGAAGGAGCAGATATATTTACCCTTTGGAGTTTTCGCGTCTGTGCACGAGCTTCCTGGAGGCAGAACTCCAACTTCAAAACCCTCTTTTTTAACTCCTGATCTGCTCTCCTATGTTTCTCCAACTGTTACGGCAAGCAGATCGAAAAACAAAAAGTTCTTAAACAATCCAGAAAGAGAAATTGAAGTCAAGAAATGACCAAGAGTGGAATTAATTGTTTTTTTTATTCTTTTAATTATTCTTTTTTTTTGGGGGGTGGGGGGGAAGAGAAAAAAATTACCTGTGACTCCAATTCCTTTGTTTTGAGCTTCCAGTGAGCAGACATAATCCTCATTTCGTCTCTCAATTTGGCTAATTCTTCATCCTTCAGAGTCAGAAGCTTATTAATCTTTTCAAAATTCCTTGGAGAAACCTCATCTAATATTTTCCTTAGTTCACAATCTTTGCTTGCTCCAACCTTGGCTATCGCTTGCATGATATCATGCTCAACTCTTAAAACTTCATCCTTAAGTTGGTTTTGTGAGAATTCTCTTGCTTGAATATCTTTCTGCAGAAGATCTAATTGTTCTCCCAGCCTATTCACACGAACCTCGTGCTCTTTTAGTGAACTGTTTTTCTCATCTAATTCCTTCAATAGTGCCAAACACTGAAGTTGGGCAGATTGAGCTACTGCAGTACTAGCATCTGCATTTGCTTGAGTGGCAGAAAGCTGTGACCTCAGATCATCCAGGTCCCTGAGGTGCTGCATTGCGTTTAAAAATTACACTCAGTAATGCAGCAACATTAACATAGATCAATTCCCATAAAACATGCACATTGATTTTTTACCTTTTTAGAAGGTATGCACATCAAATTTATCTGCAGATTCTTCACCCTAACCCAACAACAATTAAAAACTATATAAAATAAACACAGAACTAGAACCCATTTGCCGGTTACCATCAGAGAAACAAGTAATATTCACAGCATCAACAGCTCTAGGCCTCAAGATGTGTAAATGTTGTGTCTTCTTAAGACACAGAAAGAACATTCTTGCAAGCGGAATTCTAAACCTGGTCCTTCAATTCAGAAATAGAATACCAAATACACATTTCTATTGAAGTTATAAACAAACAACATTTAGTCTCCATGGATTCACTTTTAAAAGTAGGACTCTTCTGAAGTGGAAAACTATGCCTAGGGTGTGGCATGCCTTAAAATGGAGGCCTACACTTTGTATCCAAGGTCCTGAACTTTTTATAATTGCAATGAATCCCTAAGTGACTCCCCCCCGCTTCTCTCTAAAACTTAGGCTAACTGGATAGTTATCGATGGGGAATATAGAGACTAAAATGTTACTGAGGGTGGAGATTGCAACTAATGAAAGGCATGTGCCCTTAATTGCATGAAAAATAAAATAAAATAAAGGATCCTAAAGTAGGATTTCGGGTAAAGGTTAAGGGAGCAAAATAAAATTTATCCTAATAGTTAATTGAAACAGAAAAATTCATTGGCAATCTCAAAAGATAGCAACTGAGTCCTGTAATTCTGAAATACACTTTTCCTAATTGATTATAAAATGAACATTCATAGGAAGATAATTAAAAATTGGAATTTAATAAAAACGCATAAAACTGCAGTTCCATTGAATTTTTTACTTTCTTATTTTATAATTAGTTACATTAGAGAACTATTTAATTAATGATACAAAATGGTGTGTAAGCTCACCGTAAACAATTATGTTACAATTACCTTTGTACTACCATAATAGGGGTTTCAAAAACAAAAATAACAGAATTTCATTTTGAGAAACAAGTTAACTTGTTTAAAAATGTTTCCACAAGCATTGTATTTCTAACATTGATGTAACTTCAAGGTAGATAATGATCTCAAGTAAAAACAATTTTAATTACAGACTTGAAGATGATAATTGTGGAATAACAAGTACCACATGGAAAACTAGGAAATTTAAAATTAGCGTTAGTACGATCCAGTAACTAGTTTTGCAGAGTTTGAAGTTGAATTGTACAATCCCTCCCTAGAGTAATTAAAAAGCAGCAAAATTAAATGAGAACATTCACAAATTACCCCCACCCAAAAAGGCAGTAACACAGTGATTAGGTCTGCGAATTTCTACAATATTCGTCCTCATCCCAACTTTAACAATATAAATGAGGATAGGTTTTTGTACCATTCAAACCACAAAGGGGAAGAATAATATATTCCCATGACAATAAAATACTATTTCCACTCAACGAGAAAACATACAAGAAAAGCCCAAAAGGAGCACATAAAGATGAGGACCAAATGCGTTTAAAAGAGTTAAAACATCAAGATGCTGGCGGAACTCGATTCAACAAAATCAAATTATGCGAAAACAATCCAAAAATACTCATCCATAATTAATCACAAAAATTTTTACAAATCGATATATACACAGAAGCTGGTAACCAGGTGCAATATATATTACATATATTATTAGAAATCAGGGAATAGCAGTACCTTCTCAGCTGTAGATGTCGTTGCTTGAAGCTGGTCATTTCTCTGCTGTAAGCTCGTCTGCAATCTGTTTAACTCCTCCTCCATGTTCTTAGCTTTGTCCTCGGCTTCCTGCGAAACCACCCCCAAAACCAAATCATTTCAACAAGCTAATCAAAAATCGAGATGGTCCCACGCACCAGCACAACTTTTATAGAGAAGAACAAAAAGTTGAGAAATGAATTCATTTCCCTAAGTACAGACATAGATATAAACAAGATACTGAAACCAAAACACATCACGTGCCTGTCTTGTTAGGCTTTCGCGAGCAAACGACTGCTCCTGCGAAGCGAGGCGGCTTCGGACCTCCTTGAGCTCTGCCGCCATCAACATCACGTTCCGCCGTAAACTCTGCTTCTTCTCGCTCAGATCCTTCAACAACGGATCAATCTCTCTCCCCGAAGACGACGATGGCTTCTCTGAACTCGACATCACTGCCGCAATCAAAGCAATCCAAAAGTCAACTATTCACCTCAAATTCCCGAGTTCTGAAGGCATATACGGTGCTGCGTTGATACACCGTATCAAGCCCCAAAAACGAGAAACGCGCGTTCTTGTGGCGAAAGATACCCACCTCTCTGCATGTGGGAGCTGTCGTTACGCATTCAATTTGAATAATAATTGTAGTCTCGAGAAAGAAGAAAATTTAAAAGACTCTGTAACTACTTTCGAGTATCGTGACGATTTTCTAGTTTAAATTCAAACTCAGAGAGAGAGAGAGAGTTTTAGAGAGAGAAAATCCATTCTTGATTTTCCCAGGCATATAAACACCACCTCACCCTCAACCCTAGAGAGAGAGAGAGAGAGAGAGAGAGAGAGAATTTAAAAACGCCGTAACTTTTCTTACTGTACAAGAGTATGACGATTTTCGAGTTAAATTCAAACTCAGATAGGAAGAGAGAGTTTTAGAGAGAGAAAATTCGGTCTAATTTTCAATCACTCCTACAGAGAGTAAGCAAGCATTATCAGTGGGTCTCCCAAAGAGGCCTCAAAACCGATCTAAACCACATGCTAACAAATCAGAACGAAGAAAAAAAAAACAACTCTTATCCGGCAAAAAACTTCAACACATTCAACATATACATATATACATAGATATATGCGTGTGTATATATATATGTATATAGAGAGAGAGAGGGAGGAAATGATGAGACAAAAAAGCAGCACATACTCTGCGAGTCTTCGATTACTAACGCTTTCTGGTTGCAGTTGAAGCTAGAAGACTCAACGCAAGGGTGTGCATATATATATATATATATATAAATAAACCTTCACGATCAACACTACGAATGGATTTAAGGATGATTGGATTTTAGAAGGTGGCTTTGAACTAGAGAGAAGCGAATCGAACAGTAAAGCAAACCAGGGCCGTCTGATTCACAGGCGAAGATCTGTTTTGTTTGGTTTAATCAGAGGGTTGAGAAATGAAGAGAGAGAGCGAGGATGGTAGGCGTGAGATCAGGGGATTCCCTGTGATTGAGCGACATGTCTGAAAGAGAGACTGGGAGAGAGACGAGTGGAGGTTCGGATTTTAGGATGGTTGTTGTGGGCCTGGTTCGGAATTTTCGAGCCTCGGGTACAGGGACTGACAAATTCCGAAGCTATAGTGGTTTGACCTCAGCGCGGCAAATCCAAATTTTGGATTGGCAGATGGTTTTGTCCACGCGGGTGTGTGCCCAGCGTTGGATGTGATTATTTAAAAAAATTCTTTCCATTATTACCCGTGCGTTTGAAATAAAATATTCCTTATAAAAATATTTAGGATTAACTTTGTTTGGATTCAAAAAAAGTATTAGTTTTTTTGGTAAATTTTTTTCATTTCCTTTGACTTTTTTTAAATTTAATTTTTAGTTTACAAGCTATAACTTTTTATTATGTTAATTGCATTTGTAAAAAAATAAAAATTTTAAAAATTTAAATTCATTTGAGTAGAGAGTAAAAAAACGTAAATAAATAAATTTTTTGTTATTTTTTTACCAAACATAATTATTTTACCTATACGAAATGAATTGTTTTATTCTTTTTTCACAAATGTGATTAACACATTTAAAATTATGTTTTTTTTTTTGTAAAAATTGAATTTTGATGAAAATGGCTACCTAACCCTTTTGAGTCCCAACTAATAAAAGCCAGTCTTGTAAATTTAGTTAATTTAACAAATTATTAAAGATGAACTTATATTCATAAATTTAACGGAGAATATGATCTTATATAGATTTGGTATCGTCAAATTCATATTACCGATCTCACCTAATAAGAAAATGTTTAATTTGGTTAGTTAATTTAACAAATTCTATCAATTTTTTACCTTATTAGTCCATCAAGAATAAGCTATTCACTTAGAATCTTAGAATTTTTTTATAAATTCTTATAAAATTTTAGTTTTTTATACGTTGCAAGTTACTAAGTTAACATTAGTATTAACTTTTTTGTACTCCAACTTTTTATTTTACAAATTTTTTTCTTACGTTATATATATGTATATATACTATTACCACTATATAAAAGTATGATTACGTGGGAAATATTTTTTACAAAAATATCTCCACAAAAATTATAGATACTTAAAAAATTGCATTATTTTAAATATATTTTTTTATAAAAAAATATCTTTCTAAAAATCATAAATACCTAAGAATTTTAATGATTTAGTACATTGATAGATTTTATATTATATTATATATTATATACATTGATAGATTTTATATTATATTATATATTATATATACTACATATATTACTACTATTACTACCATATAAAAGTATGAAAACATGAAAAATATTTGTTTAAACAAAACCGTTTTCATAAAAATTATAAATACCTAAAAAAATTCTATCATTAATACATTTTTTTTCCAAAATATCTTCATAAAAACGATAAATACCTTAGAATTCTAAAGATTTAATACTTGAAATATTTTTATTATTATATATTATATTATATATATGTGTGTACGTATATTTTACTATCTTATTACTATTGTATAAAAGTTTGAATAGTTGAAAAATATTTTTTTACCTTATTAGTCCATCAAGAAGAGGCTATCCACTTGGAACCCTAGAATGTTCTATAAATCTTTATAAAATTTTAATTTTTTTATACATTATAGCTATGTTTGTTTGAGAAATATATACACCGGATGAGGTTTATATATTTTTGGGGCCCATTTTAGTGGTGTTTGATTTGTAAAATGAAACGGGGATGTATCATCTGCCGGATGCTTTGTCCGTTGATTTGTAGGATAAAAAAACCCAGGGGAGATGTGGTATTATTTATATTTTATTTCTGGATTTCTTTCTTACCAAAATCTTTTAGTTCAAAATTATTTTATCTCACATTATATTTTAAGTCATATCTTTTATCCCACTTTATATCCTACCAACCAAACATTTAAAAAAAAAACACTTTTTACAAAAATGTCTCCATAAAAATTATAAATACTTAAAATTTTGAATTATCTAATATATCTCTTTTTTTTTTAAATATCTTCCTAAAAATCATAAATACCTAATAATTTTAATGATTTAGTAATTGATAAAAATTTTTATTATACATTATATTAAATTATATTGTATATATACAACATTTATTACTACTAAATAAAAGTATGACTACATGAAAAATATTTGTTTAAACAAAATTGCTCTCGTAAAAATTATAAATACCTAAAAGAATTTCATAATTTAATACATATTTTTTTTCTCAAAAATATCTACATAGAAACAATAAATACCTTAGAATTCTAAAGATTTAAAACGTTGAAACCTTTTTATTATTATATATTATATTATATATGTGTGTGTACATATATCTTACTATCTTATTACTATTGTATAAAAGTTTCAGTAGTTGAAAAATATTATTTTGAATAAAAAATGCTATTAATAATTATAAATATTTGAAAATTTTCATGATTTAATACACACTTTATTTAAAAAAAGTATCCTCGTAAAAGTCATAAATTACTAATAGATCTACTATTTAATACATTGAAACCTATAGTATTATATTATATTACGTTATATTTACATTTATATATGTGTATACGTACTATGTAAAAGTATGAATATTTAAGAAAAACATATTCGACAAAAATGTCCTCGTAAACCATGATTTAATATATAATTTTTTTGACTAAAAATATCCATATAAAAATCATAAATACCTATGAATCCGAATGATTTAATATATTGAAAACTTTTTTTTTTTGACAAAAAAAAATCCAATAAAAATTATAAATAAATAAATAAATCACATAATTTAAAACATATATTTTACCAAAAATATCCTCATAAAAATCTTAAATACCTAAAAATCCAATGGTCTAATATTTTGAAAACATTATTATTACTACTATATAAAAGTATGGGTACATGAGGAAAATATTTTTTGACAAAAATATTTTTATAAAAATCATAAATACCTGAGAATTCCATTGATTTAATGCATTGAAAATCATTTTATGGACAAAAATGTTCTCATAAAGATCATAAATACCTAAAAACTTCCATAATTGAATACATAATTATGTTTGACTAACAATATTCTTATAAAAATTATAGACACATAAGAATTCCACTGATTTAATACATCGAAAAAAAAAATTGACAATAATGTTCTCATAAAAATCATATAAAAAACCTATAAATCCTCTAATTTAATACATATTTTTAACCAAAATATCCACATAAAAGTCATATATGCCTAAATTTTGCATGATTTAATACATGTTAATATTACTATTTAATAAAATTTGCATTAAAATATCCCAATTTACCAACTCTTTTATTATTTGAAAATTTAGTTATTACAGATTGTCAAACTAACCTTCATAATTTTTACTTTTGTTGAGTAAGATTTACAATTTAGGTTTATAGTCAATGAAGCCGTAAATATTTGATTATCAAACTAAATCATATTCACTTGATAGTTACAAAGTCAAAATTACATATAAGTATACATATAATTGAAACATATATACGCTTATCATATAGATTAATACCAACACAAGTGAAAATATATTTTGATATATTTTTTTAAACTCCAAGCAATTTTTTAATTTTACAAATAACCAACTCATGTTAATTTTCCTCAATTTCTCTTTCTAATTGCTTATCCTACAATTAATTTATAGGAATAGAACGGAAAAAAAAAAAAAGACTAGATAAAAATGAGAAGAGAAAAAAAAAATATTTGAAAAAAATAATTATTATCACATATGTAATGTGCGACTTTACACTAATACTTTTAAAAGTAGTAAGCTAAAGTCTTTAAAAAATTTTCTATTTTTCACAAAAAAAATTATAGTGATTGAAAAATTAACTCTCTAGTTTAATCTTAAATCATTCAAATATTTATCGTAATTTGTTAACAAATAGACGTGAAAGTAACAATTACGCTATTTATGTTTTTAGTTTTAGTCCTTTTAGATTTATATGACAAATTATAATTTTGGTATAAATTTTAATTATTTTTTATTTTAAAAATAATTAGGCAAGTAAATTGTTCAATTATTTAATTAACAAAAAATTAGGATAAATAAATTATTATGCTTTTCCGATAAAAAAATTAATTAAGCTTTTATTGTCAAACCACCTTTATTTTGTAGGAAATCATTTCTATTCACTTTTATACAATCCCTCTGAAGTTAACATCAAACGATAATTACAATAAAACTACTCCAATAATGCTTGAATAATTGTTGTTCCTCTATGGGATAATAATTTGACAAATATTATAACATTATTTTTGAAGTTTAAACTCTTATTAAAAATTAAATAAATTAAAAAAAAGGATCGAGGACACCTTTTTTAAAGTTTATTTTACTAGTATTTGTAATTTAAATTTATAAAATTAGATCGAGCGAGTGATGAGTTTGTAATTATTTTGAATTTTTTTGCTCTTAATTATTTTTTTTTGAAAAATAATAAATTAAAAATACAGTGCTTAATTAAGCTAATATAATTGATAATTATTAAAATGCAAAAAAACTAAAAGTCAGATATAAACATTAAAAGGGATACTCAAGCATATTCAAAATAATGGTGTAAATAATTTTAGAACATATTTTATGAGTAATTATATTGTTATTGATTTTTTATTTTATTGTGAAAAAATAGAACAAAAATAGAGATCTACTAAGGCCATGCTTGGATGAAGGAAAAGAAGGGGTTAAAATTTGTTACCCCCTCTTAGGTGTGGGTCTCACATTTTGCTATGGTTTGGATGGCATTTTCCACCCCTCTTCCCCCCTCTTAGTTTTCGCCCCCTTGAGGATAATTTTTGGACACCCCTAGGGCTAGTTAAAAGTTATCTCCCTATAAGTCTCTTGTTTTTTACGTTTTTAACCCTCGTTAACAGTATTATTAATTTGATCAAAATAAATATAATACTAATAAAAAAATAATAGATAAACCAACAAGTCAAAATAAATATAATTAAAAAAATTACATAATAATCAACCATTCAAAAATACATATTTAAAAAAAGTTCTTTAAATAAATTTATAATAATTTTCAATGAAATAAATAATACAACTTCAAATTGTCTAAAAATAATTAAATAAAGTTGATTTTATAATTTAATATTTAATTTAATGGATAACAAAGTTTAGGACACTATAAGGGTAAAAGAGTCATTTGATTATTTTTTCTATCATTCACCCCCTCTTATTTATAAAACATCCAAATCAAGTCAAAAGTTATTTCCCTCCATAAATATCACATCAATATCGGTCAACCCTCTAAAAATAATACCCCTTTTATCTTATACGCCTCTAAAACTTATCCCCTAAAATTTTAGCACCATCTAATCGGTCCCTAAAAGTAATATTTTTTTAAGTATAATTATGAAATTTATAAAGAAGGGCAAAAATGGCAGAAATTTGAAATTTTGAAAATGAGGATTTCGATTTTAGCCCTTTTCTTCATCCACGCTGTTTAATCTTGTGTGTGAGAGACTTTATCGTGCGCCTCTTCTCCGGCCAGTACCTAGCTAGGTTGCCCCGTCGTCGTCGGAATTCGTGAGAAAATGGGCGGTGCTGGGGGTAGTAACG
>QLOD02000029.1:6464143-6479374 GCA_003260245.2 Sideroxylon spinosum | reverse complement strand
TTTACTAAAATATAATGTAATAGAAAACGTTCTTATACGATTATCAATATAAAATTTTAAATTAAAATAAATATATAATATATAAGGATGTAAACAAGTAAGGTATTCACCTAATTAGCCCATTCCATTACGAAACCCCCTCTTTTTTTTTTGCTTATCATTATCATCCTAAACCCATTTATTCTTTTAGTTAGAACCCCAAACCTGTCCCCTTCCAAACCCGCAAAACCCGTTTATATGTAATTAGTTAAATTACCTGTTAATTACTCATTAAATTCTCGATTTGAGATAAATAAAAAATAAAAAAATTAATAAGTGACAAAAATATTAAATTTATTAAATTAAACAAATTCCTTGGTCAAAGTATCTTTAAGTTTTTTTTTTCTTTTTTGAAAAATAAAAGAAATATTGTCACGCCCTCAAAATCCTAAGATTTCGAGAGGTGAGTTTAGAATGTAAAATCATTGACTGTTCCATTTGTAAATGACAAAATGAATATCTTATTAGTAAAATACATGCATTGGATTAACTTAACCCTAATTAGCATAAGTTTCATTGATTGTAAAACGATATTTTTATATACGTAACTTTTAAAATTATACAAAGATAAAGTCGCTCATAGAGCTGTCAGGTTTCAGATCTGGAGTGCTGACTCTCCTAGTTCTCAAGCTTCGTACCTGCAACATGGTCTGTAGGGACGTGAGCACCAAACTACTTGTACTCACGATGTATAGAAATATACGCTTTTATAATGCATTACATAAAATAGTAAATATAACACGAAACTAACAATATCTCAACACATAACAGGATCCGGCAGTGTTAGTACGTACTTTTTATTTCTCTTATTATCCCTTGTTTTTATTTTACTTTCCCAAAGCAGGGAAAGATACTCTGCAAGACTGTCCCACACTCACCGTGGTAGTCCAAATCGTCACTCAGTTTGTATATATATATACGGGTCGCGTAGCACCTCTACGTCTTCGTTTATAGATCTAAGTCTAAGGGCCACGATGAGCCTTATCACCTTCGTCGTCGTTGTGGATTTCTAGTCCACGGGCACGATCACCCGACCCTGCGTAGGTTTAAGGTCTTTCAACCTAAGGGTATCTCATGACCCTCCCTATTTTGTATAGTATCCTCACTTTCTCCAAAATCAACGATTTCTTAGGTTTCGCTTTTCTTCTATTCAAGCTTATGAAGAATACCACTGAACCATTTTCGTAATTCATGTCAAAGAAAACACATATTCATTTTATTTTAACAAATCACGGCATATCTCAACATTGAATAGCAATTCCTTAACATTGAATAACAAACCTCAGCGTTGAATAACAAACCTTATAAATCTAATCATTATTTTAATGTAGTCGGAATTTAGCTTTCAAATATAATATTAAATTAATAATATATAAACTAAGCCCATTATTGTACCCCTATGAAATACTAAACATCGCTTATCATTGTATAATGTTTCATAACCAAAGAAAATAAAATTAGTACAATTGAGAGAAAGGCGGGCGTCGTGGAAAAACGTTGATTCATAATTTCTTTGTTACTTAATTTCCTTCCCAAAGGTAAATTTTTGGTTTGATTTAAAGACTTAAAATTTTACTTCCAAACTATACCAAAATTTATTTTCATTGATATCTCCTATACAAGAAAGCATTATAAAACGGTATTAATAATACATCAAGACCCTACCTTGAAAATGATGAAATTCCAGGGTTTAAAGCTTCGTTCTGTCGTATCTTTCTTCTCGGATCGAAGTGTCCCAATTCGATAGTGTCATAATGATCACGACGTAGAGATTATCAAAGCCTCAATATCTCTCACTTTTCCTTTTCTCTCCCTCCCTTTCTTTTTTCTTTCTCTCGGTTTTTTCTCGCAGACCCTCTGTGTATATAAATATAGGAATGGGGGTGAGGGAGTAAAGCTTACGGCTGTGGGGGTGACTCACCGGGCTATGTTAATAGCAAATTAAAGCTAATGGCTTAGGGTGCCAGTAACCCACTTAATTGAGTGCCACGATTTTTTCTGTTTTTCTTTTATTTTTATTTTTTTTTTGTTTACATATGCTCCTACTTGGAGCTGCCCTGTCACGCCCTCAAAATCCTAAGATTTTGAGAGGTGAGTTTAGAATGTATAATCATTGACTGTTCCATTTGTAAATGACAAAATGAATATCTTACTAATAAAATACATGCATTGGATTAACTTAACCCTAATCAGCATAAGTTTCATTGTTATAAAACGATATTTTTATATACGTAACTTTTAAAATTATACAAAGATAAAGTCGCTCATAGACCTGCCAGGTTTCAGATTTGGAGTGCTGACTCTCCTAGTTCTCAAGCTCCGTACCTGCAACATGGTCTACAGGGACGTGAGCACCAAACTACTTGTGCTCACATGTATAGAAATATACCCTTTTATAATGCATTACATAAAATAGTAAATATAACACGAAACTAACAATATCTCAACACATAAAAGGATCAGGCAGTGTTAGTACGTACTTTTTATTCTCTTATTATCCCTTGTTTTTATTTTACTTTCCTAAAGCGAGGAAGGATACTCTGCAAGATTGTCCCACACTCACCGTGGTAGTCCAAATCGTCGCTCAGTTTATATATATATATATACACGGGTCGCATAGCACCCCTACGTCGTCGTTTACAGATCCAAGTCTAAGGGCCATGATGAGTCTTATCACTTTCGTTGTCTTTGTGGATTTCTAGTCCACAGGCACGATCACCCGACCCTGCGTAGGTTTAAGGTCTTTCAACCTAAGGGTATCTCATGACCCTCCCTATTTTGTATAGTATCCTCACTTTCCCCAAAATCAACAATATCTTAGGTTTCATTTTTTTTCTATTAAAGCTTATGAAGAATACCACTGAACCATTTTCGTAATTCATGTTTCTATTACAAAGAATATATATTCATCTTATTTTAACAAATCATGGCACATCTCAACATTGAATAGCAATTCCTTAACATTGAATAACAAACCTCGACATTGAATAACAAAACTTATAAATCTAATCATTATTTTAATGTAACCAGAATTTAGCTTTCAAATATAATATTAAATTAATAATATATAAACTAAACCCATTATTGTACCCTAATGAAATACTAAACATCGCTTATCATTTATAATATTTCATAATCAAAGAAAATAAAATTAATCCAATTGAGAGAGTGGCGGGCGTTGTGGAAAAACGTTGACTCATAATTCTTTGTTGCTTAATTTCCTTCTCAAAGGTAATTTTGGTTTGATTTAAAGACTTAAAATTTTACTTCTAAACTATTAAAGAAAGCATTATAAAACGGTATAAATAATACATTAAGACCCTACCTTGAAAATGACGAAATTCCAGGGTTTAAAGCTTCATTCTGTCGTATCTTTCTTCTCAGATCGAAGTGTCCCAATCGGATAGTGTCACAATGATCACGACGAAGAGATTATCAAAGCCTTGATATCCCTCACTTTTCATTTTCTCTCCCTCCCTTTCTTCTTTTTTCTTTCTCTTTTTTTTTTTCTCTTGGTTTTCTTCTCACAGACCCTCTGTCTGTATATATATAGGAATGGGGGTGAGGGAGTAAAGCTTACGGCTGTGGGGGTGACTCACCGGGCTATGTTAATAGCTAATTAAAGCTAACGGCTTAGGGTGCCAGCAACCCACTTAATTGAGTGCCACGATTTTTCTGTTTTTCTTTTGTTTTTTTTTTTTTTGGTTTACATATGCTCCTACTTGGAGCTGAAGGAAAAAACTGAATGAAGGCCACGTGCCCCCCCAGGAATGAAAGACAATTGAAGACCCAGAGGCTTTGGCCAGATTTAATTTTTTCTTTATTTTTTTTATTGTTATTATTATTATTTTTAAAACATTTAATCTTTTAACTAGTATGTTAAAATAATTATTGTATTAAAAGTTAAAAGTTTTGGGTTATTACATTCTTTCCTCCTTATAACAAATTTCTTCCCTCCTTATAACAAATTTCGTCCTCGAAATTTCGATAACAGGTGTAACAATTAATTACATAAATAACTGGGGATATCACATTCTTATTTCAGATTCACGTTCCCAAGTGGACTCTTCCACACCGTGATGTTTCCATAGCACTTGAACTAACGGAATTATTTTCCCCCGAAGCACTTGATGTCGAGAATTCAAAACGTGAACTGGTTTAACCTCGTATGTTACATCAGGATCCACCTCCAGTTCAGACCAATCTAATACATGCGTAAGGTCTGGAACATATTTGCGAAGCATGGACACGTGAAATACCTCATGTATCTTTTACAGTTGTGGTGGTAATGCCAATCGATAAGCAACCTCACCAACTTTTGCCAAAACTTCAAATGGCCCGATATATCTGGGTGACAATTTGCCTCGCTGGCCGAACCGAAACTGCCCCTTACGTGGTGAGACCTTTAAAAACACGTGATCTCCTATTGAAAATTCCAATGGCCTACGCCTCTGATCTGTATAACTCTTTTGGCGATTACGTGCTGTTTCCAATCGTTGCCTAATAATTCTGATCTTTTCATTAGTCTCCTGAACCAATTCCGGTCCAATCATTCCTGTTTCTCCAACTTGAGTCCAACACACCGGCGATCTACAGGGTCTACCATACAAGGCCTCAAACGGAGCCATCCCAATACTGGATTGGTAACTGTTATTATAAGCAAATTCTACCAATGGCAAGTGAACTTCCCAACTACCTCCAAAATCCAATACACATGCTCGTAGTAGGTCTTCTAAAACCTGGATTGTGCGCTCAGATTGTCCATCTGTTTGAGGATGATATGCAGTACTGAAACATAACTCAGTTCCCATTGCTAACTGAAAACTCTGCCAAAACCTGGAGACAAAACGAGAATCCCGGTCTGAAACATTTGACACTGGAGTCCCGTGAAGTCTTAGGATCTCTTGAATGTACAATCTGGCTAGAGTATCCATTGTGTCGGTCCTTCAAATTGGCAAGAAATGAGCTGATTTGAATAGACGATCCACAATCACCCATATTGCTTCATGATCTTTTCTGGTTTTTGGTAGTCCGGCCACGAAATCTATAGTTACATGTTCCCATTTCCACTCTGACACGGGTAAAGGTTGTAATAATCCCGCCGGCCTCTGATGTTCTGCCTTAATTTGTTGACAAATCAAGTGCCAATAGATGGGGCACATCCAGCAGCGAGGCCCTCCCAGTCCACCGAGGTGCTATTCTTGCGGTCAGCCCGGTCATATCCGTAGGTTTTGCAGGAATAGCTAAAAGAAAAAAAAAAGGAGGGGTACCAAGAACGTTAGTAATGTAATAGTTAGTGGTAGAATTGAAGGGGAGAAATTTTGTTGTATATCTCTCACTTCTTATTAACTATTGTGTGCTATTTTAGAAGAGGACTCCTGAAATTTTGTAGTACATATAGAACCGGACCCACCTTCTTTTCTTTCGATATAATGTAATATATAAGAAGTTGCTTATAAATAGAACAGTTATGTTTTGCCATATTTCCACTATATCGTATGTATCAATAGATATTGGTTGTTAATTTGGCATTAAAATTTTAACATGTTGTATTTTAGTATGCCGCCATGTGGAATTCAGGGCCGGGGACAAGGCCGAGGTCGAGGTCGGGGCAGAGGTAGAAGAGTTCCTAATAATAACATAAGGCACGAACCGATCCCATCAGAACGGGAATCACACCCTAATGCTGCAGCTGAGATCCATCCAGAAAATCAACAAGAAAATCCAAGGAGAGATGGGGAGAATGCTCAGGTGCCTGACAATTCACAGACTGCAGCAGTTGTTAATGCTGGGGTGGTATTGCAACAGCTAGCCGAATTACTGACAAATGGTGGATTGCGAGCAGACCCTCCAAGCCGATCTCAAACAGGGCTAGACTTGTTAGAAAAGTTTCGAAGGTTAAAGCCTCCCACTTATGATGGTACCCCTAATATTGAAATTGCTGAGCAATTTGTGGCAGAATGTGAGAAAATTTTGACAGCTATGGAGATAACCGATCATTTGACTAGAATCAATTTGACTACCTTCCAGCTAGGGGAACGTGCAGCAAACTGGTGGAGTAGTGTACAGAATTCCAGGGGAGCTATAGGACTAACTTGGAGCGAATTCAAAAAAAAATTCAAAGATCACTTTTTCCCGCAATCCTTGAGGGATGCAAAAAGAGAAGAATTTGCTAACTTAATTCAAGGTTCCATGACCGTGCTAGAATATGAGAGGAAGTTTTCAGATCTATCTGAGTACGCTCCAAAATTAGTCTCTACTACTCGCCTCAAGTGCAGAAGGTTTGAACGAGGATTACGATCGGCTTTGCGAGGTCGGATAGTTCCACTTTGGCTAGATGACTATGAAACTTTAATAAACAGAGCTATGACAGTGGACAGAGATATGACCGAGACCAAAAATATTCAGGAAGGGCGGCATAATAAGAATGTGGTTTCTTCATCTGGAATTGCCAGTAAGAAAAGGGTAAGAGAAGGGCTGTTATCACCGTCACCACCACCTTCATACCCACAATCTAGTGGAGTGCCGCCGCCACAATCGAGGGCTCCTATGAGGTCACCTTTAGGACAGATGTTCTGCTATAATTGTAGATAGCCCAGGGCATAGAAGCAATGAATGCCCAAGACAACCAATAGGGCGGACAACCCCGGGCAGTAGCGTAAGTGGTGGAAGCATTAGAAATTGTATAACTGTGGCCAAGCAGGTCATCTTTAGAGGAACTGTCCACGAAATAGAGAAAGATTTCCACTATTCAACTCAAAAGAACAATCCCCAGTCTCACAATCGGTACAACAACCACCGCCACAGAGGTATAACCCTCCTGGGAGTGTGCAAAGTAGAATTCAACAACCGCAAAGCAGAGGGGCCCCACCAAGCCAGGCAAGGGACGGAACTCCTAATACACAGAACCAAGGAAGAGTTTATGCAATCATTCCGCCAGAAGCCCTAGTAGAGCCGTTGGTGACTCGAGATACTTTTCTTGTATACACTTCCCATGTTTCCATACTTATTGACACTGGTACATCCCACTTTTTTATTTCTGCCACATTTGTTGCTACTTTGGGACTCGTATCAAAACCATTAGAACCCCCATTATGTGTGGAGACCCCTATTTCTGGCCATTCCTCTCTCACAAGAGTATGTAGCGGGTGTGAACTAGTGATTAGAAACATCTGAAGTAGTCAAGAGTATCATTCAACCTTTGATTTGATTGTGCTAGAGATGCAAAGTTTCGATGTTATCCTCGGAATGAATTGATTAGCAACTTATCAGGCCAAAATTGACTACCATACGGGACGGATAACCTTGTGTACTTCGGAAGGCAAACAAGTACGGTTTTCTGCGGACCGGTACAATTTAGAGATCTTACCAGTCATTGATGGACAGGGACGGGTAGATTTATGCAGTCTCGTTACCAACTTGTCTATAGTAGAGGACGAAGCTGGCAATAAGAAGGAGTTACCCCAAGTTATTTGTGAGTACCCGCAAGTCTTTCCTGAAGATTTACTCGGATTACCACCCGAACGGGAAGTGGAATTTCGAATTGATTTAGTGCCCAGCACTGAACCTATCTTTATCGCTCCATATAGATTGGCACCGGCGGAATTGGTGGGATTAGAAAAGCAGATAGAGGAGCTGTTAGCGAAGGGATTCATCAGACCCAGTGTTTCACCATGGTGCGCACCAACTTTGTTTGTAGCCAAAAATGAATGAACTCTGAGAATGTGCATTGACTACCGCAAGCTCAACCGAGTAACCATCAAGAATCGGTATCCTTTACCGAGGATTGATGATTTATTCAATCAATTGAAAGGAGCAACGGTATATTCCAAGATTGATTTGCGATCTGGTTACCACCAAGTAAGAATAAGGAAAGAGGATGTCCCAAAAACAGCATTCCGGACAAGATATGGACATTACGAGTTTTTAGTGCTACCATTTGGGTTAACCAATGCCCCTGCAGTATTCATGGATTTAATGAATTGGGTGTTTAGGGAGTATTTGGATAAATTTGTTGTTGTGTTCATTGATGATGTGTTAGTGTATTCCAAAAATAAGGAGGAGCATGCAGAACACCTGAGGCTAGTGTTGCAACTTCTAAAGGATCACTAGTTGTATGCTAAGCTCAGCAAATGCGAATTTTGGCTTGAAGAAGTAAAATTTCTGGGACATGTTATTTCTACCAAAGGTGTGATGGTGGACCCAGTTAAGATTAAAGCCATTCTGAACTGGCCAAGACCAAGAACGGCGGCTGAGATCCGAAGTTTCTTGGGATTAGCTGGATATTACCATAGGTTTGTGCTGGACTTCTCCAAGTTGACTGCTCCTTTGACTAAATTGACCCGAAAGAGGACCAAATTCACATGGGATGAAGCTTGTGAAAGGTCTTACCAAGAAATCAAAGGAAGATTAACCATTGCACCAGTACTAATTATTCCAGAGAGAGGATTGGGATATTCTGTGTATTATGATGCTTCCAGAGAAGGATTGGGTTGTGTACTTATACAAGATGGGAGGGTAGTTGCTTATGGGTCGAGACAATTGAAGACTCACGAGCAAAACTACCCGATTCATGATTTGGAGTTGGCAGCTGTTATCTTTGCCCTAAAGATCTGGAGGCACTATTTGTACGGAGAGAAATTTGAAGTATTTTCAGATCATATAAGTTTAAAGTATATATTCACCCAGAAGGATTTGAATTTGAGGCAAAGAAGATGGATGGAATATATGGAAGATTACGAATTTAATCTACAATATCATCCAGGCAAGGCCAATGTAGTTACGAACGCTCTCAGTAGGAAAGCTCGTTATGACTTGGCAAGTATTGCTGCTAGAGAATGAGCAATGATAGAGAAATTGGGTAAGTTTAACCTTGAATATAAGGAAGCAGATGAACAAGGAGTACTGTATACTTCGGTCATTCAGCCGATTCTGATAAGCAGAGTAGTTGAAGCACAAAGATTAGATAAAGAAGCAGAGAATATCCGGGTAAGAATAAGAGAATCAAATAATATGCCAGGATGGATGACGAATGGGGATAATGTTGTGAAATATCAAGGGAGGATCTTTGTACCATCACGAATGCAGGATGACGTCATGAGAGAATTTCATCATTCCCGATTGGCAGTACATCCAGAAGGAACAAAGATGTACCACGATCTAAGACGACAGTTTTATTGGCCCGGAATGAAGAAAGATGTGGCAGACTTTGTCAGCAAGTGCTTGATTTGTCAACAAGTTAAGGCAGAACATCAGAGGCCGGCGGGGTTATTACAGCCTTTACCCATGTCGGAGTGGAAATGGGAACATGTAACTATGGATTTCGTGGCGGGACTACCAAAAAACCAGAAAGGGACATGAAGCAAGATGGGTGATTGTGGATCGTCTAACCAAGTCAGCTCATTTCTTGCCAATTCGAAAAACCGACACAATGGATACTCTAGCCAGATTGTACATTCAAGAGATCCAAAGACTTCACGGGACTCCAGTGTTAATTGTTTCAGATCGGGATTCTCATTTTATCTCCAGGTTTTGACAGAGTTTTCAGTTAGCAATGGAAACTGAGTTGTGGTTCAGTACTGCATATCATCCTCAAACAGATGGACAATCTGAGTGCACAATCCAGGTTTTAGAAGACCTACTGCGAGCATGTGGATTGGATTTTAGAGGTAGTTGGGAAGTTCACCTGCCATTGGTAGAATTTGCTTATAATAACAGTTACCAATCCAGTATTGGGATGGCTCCATTTGAGGCCTTGTATGGTAGACCCTGTAGATCACCGGTGTGTTGGACTCAAGTTGGAGAAACAGCAATGATTGGACCGAAATTGGTTCAGGAGACTAATGAAAAGATCAGAATTATTAGGCAACGATTGGAAACAGCACATAATCGCCAAAAAAGTTATACAGATCAGAGGCGTAGGCCATTGGAATTTTCAGTAGGAGATCACGTGTTTTTAAAGGTCTCACCACGAAAGGGGCAGTTTCGGTTCGGCCGGCGAGGCAAATTGTCACCTAGATATATCGGGCCATTTGAAGTTTTGGCAAAAGTCGGTGAGGTTGCTTATCGATTGGCATTACCACCACAACTGTTAGGGATACATGAGGTATTTCACGTGTCCATGCTTTGCAAATATGTTCCAGACCCTACGCATGTATTAGATTGGTCTGAACTGGAGGTGGATCCTGATGTAACATACAAGGTTAAACCAGTTCGCGTTTTGAATTCTTGACATCAAGTGCTTCGGGGGAAACCAATTCCGTTAGTTCAGGTGCTATGGAAACATCACAGTGTGGAAGAGTCCACTTGGGAACGTGAATCTGAAATAAGAATGCGATATCCCCAGTTATTTATGTAATTAATTGTTACACCTGTTATCGAAATTTCGAGGACGAAATTTGTTATAAGGAGGGAAGAATGTAATAACCCAAAACTTTTAAATTTTAATACAATAATTATTTTAATATACTAGTTAAAAGATTAAATGTTTTAAAAATAATAATAATAACAATAAAGAAAAAAATTAAATCTGGCCAAAGCCTCTGGGTCTTCAATTGTCTTTCATTCCCGGGAGGGCACGTGGCCTCCATTCAGTTTTTTCCTTTAGCTCCAAGTAGGAGCATATGTAAACCAAAAAAAAAAACAAAAGAAAAACAGAAAAATCGTGGCATTCAATTAAGTGGGTTGCTGGCACCCTAAGCCATTAGCTTTAATTAGCTATTAACATAGCCCGGTGAGTCGCCCCCCCGGGAATGAAAGATAATTGAAGACCCAAAGGCTTCGACCAGATTTAATTTTTTCTTTATTGTTATTATTATTATTTTTAAAACGTTTAATTTTTTAACTAGTATGTTAAAATAATTATTGTATTAAAAGTTAAAAGTTTTGGGTTATTACAAATATACTATAAATAGTAGAAATAAATATATAAAATACAAAGGAGCATACACCTTGGATTAGTACAATAAGAATCACAATTCATAAAAGATTTTCAAACCCAGGATGGAACAATCCATGACATGTGACAATAATACAAAACAAATCATAAATTCAGCAAGGCTAGAAAAATTATCCCAACAAAGTTAAAAGCAATTGCTAACAAAGTATCAAAGATCCAAACCATCAACCCGAGCAAGATATCATGAAAATTTTGAAAAAATCTATTAATTGAGAGATAATTGAATATTTGAAGAAAGAAGGGCCCTGATTGGGGAGTTAGAGAAAAGAACAATGGTTGTCAACAATTGTAGCAGCACGATTGTAAGCGACTGAATGGGATTTGATTATCAAATTTGAGGGCTGCGGCTACTGATATATCACATTATATACTAGGGCAAAAGTGAGAGAAATTCCATAAATAACCTTAGTTTAAGAATCTCAAAAATTTATTTTAGAGAAAAAATCATAAATATATAAATATATATTTTATTTTATAAATGAGTACTTAATGGAGTACCCTAGGAGTATCGGATATCGGGTACGTTATAAGCATAAATGGGTATTAGGTATCAGGTACTCTATAGGTAAATCTCAAACTTGTCCCAAACCCACACGAGTATTAAGTTACAATACCAAACCTATCATAATCCCATTAGGATATTTTCCAATTGATTTTTATCGGGTTCGATCAGGTCGGGTGCTCTCATGTACCCATCCTATTTATATCCTTAATAAGATGACAAATTTTGTAACATAGACCCTATCACCAATGTATATGTATATATAGATACACGGACTAATTAACAAACTCTGTGACAAATTATGTAACACAGGGACCTTATAACCAATGTATATGTATATATAGATGCACGGACTAATTAACAAACTCTGTGAATTAGAAAATGATATAAACATAAGGGACAGTTATACCCAAATGGGTCCATATTGCCTAAAGGTACAAAAAAGATTATCTTGCCACGGCAAGTGATAATGGCCGCGTATGGTATCCCGACCATAGGGACAAACAGATGATCCAAATTATTTTGTTACTTAAGTAAATTATTAATCCAAGTAATATAAATAAATTATTTATTTATTACTGCTAGGAAGTTACCCGACCAAATTTATTATTTAAGTGATTTAAATTAGGAGAATTAGCTAATTATTTGATTCAACATATTAGATTATAGTTAATTTGCATTACATTCCTTCCTTCCCATTGACATTTAATGCTTTGCTTATCATCCTTTGTAAATGTGAAGAAGGAGACAAATTGAGTGGTAAGAACTTTGATCAGGTCCAACGTACAAAATCCATCCTTCCAACAACCTCCAAAACTTATTTATTTTTTTATCTCATTGAACACATTACGAACTCACATTTTATCTCACTTTTATCTCATTTTTTATCACTCCAAACTCAACCATAACACTGTTTGGTGGCAAATATCTTTAAAAGTTTCTAAAAACTTTTAAAAATCTCTAACACATTTTATTTATTTCGTACTGTGTAAAATCTATATAAATTTTTATCTATATTTATATATCCCAACAAATTTTTACAAATCCGAATACCTTTTTTACAAATCTCAAAAACTTTTTCACAAATCCCAATAACTTTTTAACACATTTCAACAATTCTGAGATAAATCCATTAGAACGGATCTAAAAAAACCGTTCTAACAATTTATCTCACCAACTTTTTTCACACAAAAGTCAAAAAATTCTAATAATTTTTTACAAAAATTTGACACAAATCCATTAGAACGGAATAAAAAAAACCGTTCTAACGGATCTCTCCCTTACTTTTTACCGTAAAAGTTCAAAAATTACTCTAAAAAACTTAATTTGAATTAAAAACACCAAATACCAAACTTATCAAAACCATACTTTATCTTGTTTTTTTTTTATTTTTTAACACTCCAAACGCTACTTATATCATATTAAATTACTTTTTTTAAGCACTAAATTACTCTTTTTTTAAGCACTAAGAACTCCTTCAAGCTAACTTGCTCGTCGTAAAATCTATAAATGACCCTTGAGCTGACTCTGATTTTAATCTTCTTTTTTATTTTTTTGTGTAGGAGCTGTCTTTGAAAATTCGGTGGAGCACGTATAGTAAAAATTTATCCCCAGTAAAAATGTTTGGAGTTTTACAAAATCCAATAAAATTTATATAAAATTTAATTTTTTACTCATTCAACGTATTACGAAACTATAATTTTTATAAAATTATTACACTAACTTTTACACCTACAAACAACCTCCAATTGAGAATAAATGAATAAGAACTTTGAAAAAAAAAGGAGGGGATTTCCTTGTCAAATGTTATTTAATGACATATCAGTGATTAAATTTTATCAAACGTTACAAAAATTTATAAAAAATTATCAATATTTTTTAATTTCTTTAATCAAATTTCGTAAATTTTACATTAAAATTTTTTTTTTATCATCCAAACAACATCTTATTAAAACACCAGGGCGACATTTAAACCTGATGTTAGAAGGCGTCAGTGTTGACTAATTACATATTGTTTCGAATTATCGAGGATTAATAAACGAATAAGGGCTTTGGAAAAAAGAAAAAAAAAACCCCTTTTTGTCTAATGCCAATTTTGGGGTGTTTGTTTGGCGAAAATTAATTTAAAATTTTTAATTTTTATTAATTTTAAATTTTTTATAATTAGATTTTATTATATATTATTTTTATATTAAATTTTTATAATTTATTATATTTTTTTTATCCAATTTTAACCAACCAAAAACACGAATCACCAGTTCGACGTTTAAAGCTGACATTAGAAGATATCAATTGTTGACTAACTTTGGAATTGTCTTTGGATGAAAGAGAGATGTATAAGCTTATCTTCTAGCGCTTGAAAATTTACATTCAAACCAGTGGCGTTGCACTGTAAAGGACACCAAATCAAAGTGCGAGTAAATTTCAAAATTTTGCTATTTATTGACTACACTTTTAGACTCTATTTGACAAAGGGCTTTTAAATCCGAATTAAATAACGTTATTTTGAGAGTTGTTTTGGTTTAAAAAAAAAAAAGGCTTCTAACTTTTTTTTTTCTTTTATGTTGCATTCTTTTTTCATCAAAATTTAATTTTTTTAAGAAAGATATATATTTTAAGTGTATTAATCAAATTCGTAAAAAAAAAAAAATGAAATAACAGACGTTCGCTTAAATAAAAACTATCAATTTGATTATATGCAATTTTAAAACAAATTAATTCAATTTGGATTGAGACAATTTAGATTGATTTTGGTTCATGTTATCATGCATCGTTTGGATTTACAAAAAAAACTACAAAATTCTATGAATCATTATAAATACGAATTAAGAGATTGTAAAATTTAAATCTTCTACTCATTATATAAAATACGAAACATTAACTTTTATAATTTTATATAAATTTATAAAACTCCAAACATTATTGTTACTAGGGCTTCCATGGCTAAAAGTAATCTTAATTTCAATTTAAGTCGATTTGGGCGGCTAACTTAAAAGTCAAGAAATAAAAGAGATTTTTAGTTGGGAATTTTTAAAAAATAAAGTACAACCTAGTGAGTACTCTTATTTAAACTGATTATACGCTCACAAAGTGTCCACGTCCAAACTTTTTCTACCAAAAGTATCCTGTAATACAGCACCAACTCTTCGTATATTAAACCGTAACATTTGGAATCAGCAGTCTACATATGAATAATGTCATGTCATGTCATGTCATTAAATTGCCTTTCATCCCTGTTATCGTGACATCAATGCTTGAATTACCCTTTTGGCTACGTTTGTTTACTCAAATTAAATGATACGATATAAATAATATTGTGAAATAAGATATGAGATTGGATAAAATATAAAATCAATTCTTGAGATTATTTTTTTAATGTTTGATTGGTGGAATATAAAATATGATAAAATATGTAATTTGACATAAGATGTGATAGAAATTAATTTTAAACTTTTTGATTTTGATAAGAAATAAATCCAGAGATGGGTTATAAATAATATCGTATCCCCATGGTGTTATTCGAAATACAATCTGACGTTATAATACTGTAAATCTAACACTGAACTGAAATTAACTTGATCAAAAATAATAAACTGGTTATCCATTTCCCATGTATATTCCTCAAAAATCGCCCTTATGGACGACTAGTCCGGCCAAACGTTTATTTGCCACTGTACCAGTTTTCTTTGCATGGCCCATCGGATGAACAACAAAAACAGGAAAGCAATTAATC
>QLOD02000029.1:6381516-6409159 GCA_003260245.2 Sideroxylon spinosum | reverse complement strand
CATGTATTTCCTCTACAAAACTTGATTACTCAGACCCTTGAGCAACGTTGCTTGATTACAATTTTTACCTTTTGTATAGCTACATCTGAGGTCACTCATTTTAATTATGATGGGTGCGTCCAATGTACATCAACGGGTACCCTTTCGTGATCACATAGTATTTCGTAATTAAAGTAAGTGATCAATCTTACATTTGAGAATCTTCCGCATCAAATTATGCTTAAAAACGCTTCTTTTTTTTTTTTTTTCTTTTTCATACGGTGTTGATATTAACTCTTATGTCTTGGGAGATATTGGTATCCAACATCGGTTGGGTGACGCCTAGGTGAATGAGTGGCGTATAAAGTCGGACACTCCTTATTGAGTGGACGCGCTTTAAAATAGCGCTTGTTAGGAACCAAAGTGGACTATTTCAACTAGACTTCAGGTCCTTCAAACATGGATCCTGATTTTATGTTGGCTAAAGATCTTCTGGTTCCTCTTAGATTTGAAAGGAATTAACCACGCTTTTAGATTGGGGGTAATTACTATTGTGTTACACCGACGAGAACGACAGAGCAGTAGAGAGTTGAGTTAATCATGTAAAAAAAGGTGTGGACCGATTAGAAAGTGACAAAGTGTTCCTCCTTTTGAGAAAGATATTGTTATCAATTAAAGAAGGTTCCGCAATTCCAACAACTGGAATGCAATTCCCATCAATTCAGCCAGCACACATTTCATCTTGATCCCTACCGCAACTTGATGAACAATTAATATATTATTATTCCCACACTGTTCAAAGACAAAAGGTTATCTATTTATTTACTTTTTCTTAGATTTTCCTAGCCTGCTGTTTATGCTAATTAATTCCTAGACCTAGTTCTTAAGCCACAGCATGCAAATTAAACACACACACACACATATATATATTATATATATATATATATAATCCTCTGAATACTTTATTGTTTTGTGATTCTTGGTAATGATTGTATTGGAATTTGAACTCTTTAAAAGTGTAAAAGATCAGAGTTGATTGATATTGCATAACTGAAATAAAATTTCTTCAAAACGTTCATCTAAACTAAAATAGATGCGTGTGTGGAACATGCATAAAATACAACTCTTTTTGTAATCTTTTATGCCAAAGGAATACCACTTAATTCAATTCATTATCAAATTGAAACAATAGATTTATTCCATATATTAAAACATTTTGAAGTAAATAAATTTAAATTTTTTATTTTAAACTCAATATTTGTTGAAATTGATAATTTAGATTTCAGATAAACCATATCTTGTAACTTGTAAATTTCATAAGACCAACAGTATTGGGATTTTGAAGACAAATATTTGCTCATGAATGAAGGCTAATATCGATCACCAACTTCTTTTGTTTATAAACTTGCATGCATGCACTGTGCTCACTCAAACACACATGAATTCCAATCCCATGAAGAAATATTCCTTTTAAATGCATGTATTGCATTAACAAAGATGGGAAGAATTGAGTTCCCTACCTGATGCTCTTTTACTTTGGTTTTCTTTGGCGTAACATCATGTGACCAAGTTGTCTTGTTTGGCTGGCTATACAGCTCTTGTATCATATCCAAAGGCGTATCTTATCTATGTCAAGTCTGTCTTTTCGTTTTCAACTTTCATGACATTGATAATCTCTCTTATATTACATTATAGTGAATTATAGGGCTGTTTGGTCATTAAAAAAATATCAAAATTTATTAAAAATTATAAAATTTATACTTTTTTAAATTAAATTTCATCATTTATTACTTTCACATCAAATCTTTATATTTTTACTATCATTTTTAATCAAATTTTTTTTAACCAAACACTCCTGTACAAAGAGAGGTTAGGTACAACAAATAATGCACTTCACACCTGTACTGGGATTGTTCTTGCCCCCCAGAGTATGGCACTTCTTTTAAAGTCCATTTCATAGGAGAAAAATGTTCTACTCACAGCCTGTACACTGAAGTATTACTAGAATAGAATAGCTTCTGTGCTGACAAACAAAATAGATAGCATTCTTTACTGGAAATATTGTTGCAACAAGGAGAATGAAAAAAAAAATGTTTATATGTATAATCAAATCGTGTGATCTGAAATAAAGAGGCCGCTAGGCTCATAAATGAAAAAAAATAAAATAGAATTTTTAGCAATTTTTGTCCTAACATTGCCAAGTGTTATTTTTTAAAACAAGTTTTGTGTTCAGCAAAAATTTGTAAGAGTTGAAAGAAGTTAGAAAATTGAAAAAAATTAATAAAAGCTGTAGAAAATTGGTAGAAATTAAGAAAAAATTACTAAAATTTAAAAATTTATTTGATAAATTTTAGTAGATAAAGTTAAAAAAGTTGATAAAAAGTAATTAATAAAAAATTTGTAGAAGTTTATGGGAGCTGAGTAGCCCAAAAAAGGGGGGCCTGAAATTACTTTTCAAGGTTCCTAAATTTGAATATTAGCCATCCAATTAATATGAAGTTAATAACTGTATTTTTAAATTGAATTATCAACTCATTAATTAATGGTTGAGATTTAAATTTAAGAACTTAAAGTTAAAAAATCAACTTTAGCTCCCTAATCCCCAGTGAACGGGATTACTGATCCCACTGAATTTTTTTAATTATTTCTTCTACTGCTACATTTTCAACCCCTCGTAATTACAGTGTGGGTTAAGATTGTGGGGACTCTGAAGTGAATTCACACTGCAAATTAACCTTAAAATATTTAATATGAGTCACTAATTATTTAGGTATAGTTTAGGAAGAAAAAAAAACAAGTTTTTTGATAGTTAGTTTTTTAATTTTTTGTTACTTTGATATTTTTATCCTTAAAGGTTTAAAAACAGATTAAAATATAAAAGAATAACTTTAATAATTTTAAAAAAAATCAAAAAATTAATAGCTACCAGTTGACAAAATGGCAAATGATGCCTTAATGGTTGAGACGATGAATGGATAAAAATTAAGAACTTCAGAGTGTACCCCGTGCAAATTCATTGCAGAGGCTCCAAACGCCTTTGGTACGCTTCAATTTGTGTTACTAGTGTTTGAAATAAATGCTTATAGCTAGTCTCATGGGCGGGCAAACATGAGAAACAAGAACAGCAGTGGCTTGGCCTAAATTGTTGTTTACAGAATTTAATATAAAGATTACCGACAGTATTATCAGACTAATTCATGCCTATCCCATTCTGATGTCACGTGATAACAGTACTAAACAGTATCTCGTTTGACATGCCTCAAAAGTGGTACGTATATATAAATATTACTGTACTTGAGCTGCTCCTGTTGCATTCTGGATAGCTTGCCCTAATTTCTATATATTTTTTTCGAAGTTTAGCGCATTCAAATATTTTGTATCTCATTTCACTTTATTTTTAAATTTTTTATTAATTTAAATTTTTGTAACACGACTCATTGTATCTTTAAACCACTTATTTAGTTCAAATGAATCCTAAATTCTAAATCCGTCGAATGCACCAAGTCTTTATTCATGTATTTGTCAGAATAGCATTTTCTATTGATTTTTCATAGAAACGTCTGTCCAGTTTTGATGGCTCAAGTGGACATGTGCGGATTGCAGCGAAGCAGAGACAAGCGTCTGCAGATATATTGCACTGAGAAAGCATCCGTTCATTAACATGGCTCCACAGCCAAGAAGGCATTAAATTATGCTGAGAGGAAGGTTAGTCCCACCATCACCACCCTTCATCAAACCCCCTGGGGGCTCACCTGCAATTATTTAATATATCCTCTCTGTTATTCCCATATCTTTGAATCAGACATTGAATTAACACCCGTCGCCTCTCTCTCTCTCTCTCACTCTCTCTCTCTCTCTCTCTATATATATATATATATATAAATAATGCTGCATTGAATCTTCAGGTCAATGCCACCTTGTTTTGTGAAACTTGGTATGAAAATGGTGGTTTATCTAAATATTCAATTACTATATACATAAAGATATATTTATTTACTCCGGGTGGTTTGCTGTTTAACATAATAAGTTCCATCATGTTGTGTTTTTTCAGGTTGTTTGTGGTTCGGCTTTTACGATGATGATTATTATAATATATACTAAAAAAACCAACGCGGTTCAGAGTCCAGGAAGATGTTTTCTCAGGTTGTTACGTTTTCAAGGATGGTCAGAGAGTAAAAGTTGTTGCCGTATATATATAAGAATTCTTCGAGTCTTCAGTTTCAGGGGGTATGGGCTTCTCTGCTGAATGTTTTTACAAATTTACACTAGAAATTGGTATCTTTGCTCCTAGAAGTTGAAGTTCAAAGGACAAACCCCCCCCCCCCCCAAACAACCCCAAAATGAAGAAAAAATTATTAGCTGGATTCGCTTTTTACAATGAAATTAGTTTTGTGGTATCATTTGATTATCCTCCTTAGTGAATGTTCAACTTTAGCCATTTGAATCTCTCCAATGTTTTGAAAAACTTGAGTTTTAAATAGATATGAGACTGGTTTATTAAAATTCTGAATGATAACTTAACTAGAAAAAACTTCAAGTTTATTGTTTACTTTTCAGTGCTTAATTTCAGAGTTTCAACAATCATGGGGCTGCTGAAATACCCTGAATATTTAAAAAAATTATAGTTTATTAATCTCGTTGTTGATCTTTATGGACTCGAAACTGCACATATTAACAGCCGACATCAAAATTAACTAGATGACCGACGAGGGACGTTAGCATTTCTCTGTCAGGGTAACAAAATGAAGAAAGGTGTTTGAGATTAACGTGGGACAGATGTAGCCAAAGAAAGTTGAAAGTCCAACGTGGGCAGTGCATGTGACATGTGGTTGGGAAATGGGTGGATGCCAAACAAAACAAAGACCCACCCCCCAGCCACTCAGCCAGAGCCAGGTGGGCTCCAGCTCAGCTCAGTCCAGTTTTAGTCATAGAATGTTTCATGGGTTTCTTCAACTCTTCATGGGTATATTCATAACAGTGTCGTATGAAGTGCAAACTAGCTTGCACGTTATCTTCACGATCCCGCTCAACCCTAAAAATCACCACTTCCCTTTTCTTTCCTGTCCTCCACCAGTCCTCTTCCCTGGAGGGTAAATTAAAAAGGGGGAGAGGCCTATATTCAAGTCAATATCATTCGGTAACGTTAAAGATGCAATGATCGAATTAAAATTTAATGAATCAAATGTATTTATAAGTTTTTAATTTAAAAATTATTTAAATATATTTAAATCGTTAAATTTTAACTAATTATGTTTAAATTACCGTTAGAGAGCTAATATCGTTGCTTCCGAATCCGGGTAAATCTCCGTCAACCCCCTTGACTCAATGGCTTTACATGGTACATGCACCGGAGGAGGGGGAGAGAGAGAGAGAGGGGGAGGGGTTCACTTAGGATAGCACCAAATCCCTCCAGAGGTCACGAAGGGTCCACGTGGCAATCGCCCATTTCTCCTTCCTCGGTTTGTGGGCCCACATTTAAAATCAATACGTATTTGTTTATTTATACACACGAATGTATAACTATGAATATTGTATGCAATGAAAAACGGAGAAAATAGTCCGCCTTTTGTACTAGTATTCGTACGGTTGTATATTGTTGCCTGTTGGGTATTTGTACGGTTATATATATATATATATATTTTTTTTCCTAAGACTCTATTTAATTTGTTATAAGCTTCTGAAATTTTTTTTTATCTCACTGTACGAATTATAAATTCGTAATTTATCTTATTTTATTTTATTTTATCTCACTTTTTATCACTTTAAACACACCCTAAATGTAATAAAATTGACAACATTAGAAGAAATTCTCTCTGATTTTTTATCCAATTTTTTATCCAATTCAAGATAAGAACTTTTTTCCGCTTTTATTTTGTTATTATCTTGTTCGGATGTTAAAAAAAAATTAAATTAATGTTTTAATCAACGTTAATATAAAAATATAAAATATGTTATTTATAACTTATATTTTAATACTTGAATTGTATTTCTATAATTATTTTAGCAATATATTAATTTCTTTTTCATTTTTTGTAAGTATGTATACATATTTTTTAAAATAGTACCACAAAACGATAAGAAGACTGTTATTTTGTTTTTTTAATTGGAATGGAGATTTATAAATATGAAAGGAAGAAGAAAGATATGCCAAGGATTAATCCGTTTTCGACTTTGAAAATAGAGAACCATGCACCGTAGTAAGGCCCTGCTATGTTTATTAACAATCCCGATTGTTATGGTGAAATAGATCTAAACCCCCACTCACTTCATAATGGTAAGGTATAAAAAGACTTTAGCCGATCATCTCAAGGCAATCGAACGTATGATGAAAGCAATCGTTTTTCAACCGACAGTCTTCAAGCGGTCGAACGTTTTCCCAATCCTCTCTTTAACCGCTTTTCTAATTGTGATAATAGAGTTTACTTGTCCTCTCCATATAAAAGAAAGACAAATATTTAAGCTTTTTGATTATCTCAAATATACGTATATCAAGTTTTTTGAAGGGCTAAAAGTAACTAAAACTAAGGAGATGTTTTGTTTTGGAATAATAAATGGTAAATTTTATTAGAATAATTTTTATTCTCTATTATATTAGTTAGAAAAATGGGATAAAATTTTTCTCAAATATAATGAGTACTTGTTACCTAGGGTGGAGGTGGGTAGGGTGAAGTAACGAAGAAATTTTTCCTTTTTTCATTACCCCGTAGAACAATTCTTTATATCCTATAAAATTCTAAATAACTTTCTAATATAAATTATTATAATGAATATTATAAACAATTTATTTAATCAAAATAAAATATTTTATTTTATTTTATTAATTAAATCCTATTAAAATATTAATTTATTACTAAGTTATTTATTTTCTCAAATTAAAACAATTTTTGATAAATTATAATTACTTATTAAAAATTTTTATTAAATAAAAAATTAATTTTGTAAAGAATAATTTACTAGATTATGTATTATATTTATATATGTTATTAAAATAAATATATTATTTAATTAAAATAAAAGTTGTTGTTTTATTAAATTATTTTATCAATATAAAAATAAATTTTAAAAACTAATAATTCGGTATTAAAATTAATTACTATTGAAATATAAATCTATGATAAAATTATTTTTATAATTAATATTTTTATTTACAATTATATTTTTAATAATATGTATATTTATTAAAATAAATTATTAAATAAAAATATTATGATGATTTATTTTATTATAATTGAAAATTAAATATTAACTTTATCCCTTGGTACATTTACTCTCATTTCAAATATAATTAGTTTTTATTCTTTCCAAATTTTTAACATTCTAAACATAATATAATTATTACTAGATAATATTTATTCTCTCGTTTTAAATATGAGTATCATAAACATATTACTCTGGTAACCGTTGTCAAAATAATAATTATCCCGTAATCTATTACCTCCAAAAAAATTTATCCCTAACCAAACATGTCCTAAGTGACGCATTAATCAATAGACATGCATTCTGAGTTGGCATAGGATATTGGATATGAAATTTTATCTTTGTTTAATCCAATGATTGTTAGATACATGTTTTGAGCATGTAGCCTCATTATCGATGGACATATTAACTGAACAGATATGTAATATTGTGTTTGGAAATTTGACCCAATAATCCCTGAGCACATATCCTTGTGAACAGGCATGCAAGGATTAACTATTGTACGACTTGAAAATTCTCGATGAAACATATCCTTGATCTAAGACTATTTTTTACTAGAGATAAGTTGACGAAGTCAAGGTGTATATATGTCTATATATAGTTCCATACACTATTAGAAAATTGTAATTTGACTACCAAAGTTTTTAATTACGGCCTATTATTGAAATTAAAAAATACCATTGATCACTATCCAACAGAAATCGTAACCAAATAAGTAACCATACATTTAGTAATAACAATTGATACTTATACAAACCGTAACCAATAACATATTTTATCATAGTCAATACATAGCTATAGTCATGACCGTAGCTAAAAAAAAAAAATTTCACTAAATAAATGTTATCTTAAAGAGCAGTAGTTAGATTATACTTACCGTTTGATTATAACTCTTTAATTTTTTACTCTCATTTTAAACAGTAACCAAATCACCATTGTTGAAATTTTATCTTTGTTTAATCCAATGATTGTTAGATACATGTTTTGAGCAGGTAGCCTCATCATCACTGGACATATTAACTGAACAGATTTGTAATATTGTGTTTGGAAATTTGCCATTGTATGGCCCAATAATCCCTGAACACATGTCCCTGAACACATGTTCTGAACAGGCAAGCAATATTAAGTTTGAGGATTAACTATTGTACGACTTGAAAATTCTCGTTGAAACATCGGGTGCGTTTGGAGTTTCATAAAATAATACAAAACTCTACAAATTTCTATAAATACGAATTACGAGACAATATAATTTAAATTTTTTACTCGTTGCATAAAATACGAGACATTAACTTTTACAAATTTATATAATTTTATATAACTCCAAACATACCCACATCCTTGATCTATGACTATTTTTTACTAGATAAGTTGACGAAATCAAGATGTCTATATGTCTATATATAGCTATATACACTATTAGAAAATTGTAATTTGACTACTAAAGTTTCTAATTATGGCCTATTACTGAAATTAAAATATACTATTGATCACTATCCAACAAAAATCACAACCAAATAAGTAATCATATATCTAGTAATAACAATTGATACTTATATAAACCGTAACCAATAGCATATTTTACTATAATCAATATATAGTTACAGCCACGACCGTAGCCGAAAAAAAAATTTTCACTAAAAAATTTTTATCTTAACGATCAATAGTTAGATTGTACTTACCGTTTGACTAAATCACCATTCTTGATAATATATATCTATACAAGTAATCTACTTAGTTACCTAAAAAGTATGGGTTGTAACCCTTACTACTGTCATATTACCATGGACACTGAATCCCACTTTTACATGCCATTTAATGCTTCTAACTAGCGGATCACATAATTCACATAGATTGAGTTGATAGCTCTGAAATTAGTTGAGAAAAACCATCATTAGTTAATTCACTCTTATATATATATATGTGAAAGTAAGGCATGAATTAAGTTATGCTCACTGTAGACCATTTCTTTAATATCTCTCTCTCTCTGTGAGCCTTCTACTGATTTGCTTGTCGAAGTGATCTCGGTTGACACATTCTGACTTTGATCATATTTCTTTACTTTCAAAGGCTTATATGAAGAAGTTTGCAGGATAACAATTAAGTTGAGCACGTATAGTGAATATTTTGTTTTCGTACACTTTTATTTGAATCGAATCACTGTTATCTTATTATTATCTTAAGCAATCACTTTATACTTTAATAAGAATCTCTTGCTTACCTATTTATTTACTTTTTCTTTATTTTATTTTCCTTAAAATTCACAGCATGTTAGAATGTCTTTAATTGGTCCTACACAAATCTTATCAGAAAACAAAGGTAGTGATTTGGGTGTCTCCCATTACTAAGTATAAAATTAAGATGTCCATAGAAAGGCAATACCAAACTCGTCCAAGTACATATTATAATGTTTTCTTTGTAAAGAGCATGGTAGTTAATGACGGTTTATTTGCGTTAATCAAGTCTTTGCCTTTTGTGATTGCATATTTTCGACATTTTACCTTAAAATATAAAGAACAAAAAAAAAAGATACAATCATTGCATGCAAAATCCAGCCATATCGGAGGGAATTCATGTGCCACAAATTCTATTACTTAATAATTAGAAATAGCACTACATAAATGACCAAATCTTAATTACTTGACTAAAAAAAATTATACTGTTCATGCAAATTGTTACAAATTAAGGCTATGTCTGGATACCCTTATATGTTTTTTGCTTAAAAAATATTATGACATAAATTTCAGCTTTTGCTTTTTGCAAATGAACTGAAAAAATAAAATTAAAAACAAAATTCTTAGGCACCCAAACTGAAAAAATTAACTTTCCTAGACACCCAAACTTTAAAGCCCAAGTCTCTCCAACAATAAGGGTGAAGTGGAATTATTAAAACCCATGATGAGCTAGTCAATGACTTTAATAATCCCCTACCCACCAAATTTCAAACCCTTAGAAAATGGTACAAATTAACAAAGAAAGGGACAGCCATCCCTTCACATATTCAATGGCATCCTATAACATATATATACAAATAAAGTTTTTTATTCTATATATATATATATATATATAACCCCATTGCTATGAATGGGATGATCAAATCTTGTTGGATAACATATTTAAACCCTAAAAGATAGTGCGTTCACTCATTGATATGCATTTTCAAATACATGGACGGAGACACTGCACCTTATCTACAACTAGAAACAGAACAAAACGTTCATACATTGTTTGGAATATTCACTCGCGCCTCTATCCAGCGCGTGCGTTACAGTTTTTTCCACTGAAACTTGATTACTCTTTACAAGTTTGGTTTCAATAAAAAATAATAATAATAAATAATAACTATGTCAATTTGTCTTAAAATTTTAATAAATATACTAAATAAATATTTTGTTTCAAAATTAGGTAAAATTTGACCAATTTCGAATTAACTCATTTATGTCATGTGATGTTTAATCTTTTCACTTACATGTGTTAAATAAAAGATTTGTCAAAATTATTTTTTATATTTGATTTGTAATAAAAAAATAAATATATTTATAATTTGAGAAACTAAAAATAATTAAGTTAAAAAATTAATTAATTATTATTTACGTTTTATTATATTTTTATTCTTTTACATAAAAATATACATTTAAGATTTTATAGTTCTATCTCCTTTTTTTTTTCTTTTTCTTCCTCTTCGATTCTCTTATTTCTCCCCAAAATCTCACTTTAAGGGGCCGATTGGATGGTTCTAAAATTTCAGGGGATAAGTTTTAGAGGGAATATAAAATAAGAAGGGGTATAATTTTTAGAGGGTTGGCCCACATTGATGTGATATTTATGGAATGGGATAACTTTTGATTTGGTTTGGATGTTTTATAAATAAGAGGGGTGAATGATGACTCTTTTACCCTTGTGATATCCCAAACTTTGTTATCCATTAAATTAAATATTAAATTGTAAAACCAATTCTATTTAATTATTTTTGGACAATTTGAAGTTGTATTATTTATTTCAATGAAAATTTAATTTTTTATAAATTTATTTAAAGAATTTTTTTTAAATATGTAATTTTGAATGGTTGGTTATTATCTAATTTTTTTAACTATATTTATTTTGACTTGCTGGCTTATCTATTAGTTTTTTATTAGTATTATATTTATTTTGATCAAATTAACAATACTGTTAACGAGGGTTAAAAACGTCAAAACATGAGCCTTAAGGAGGATAAACAAGAGCCTTAAGGAGGATAACTTTTGGTTAACCCTTGGGGTGCCAAAAATTATCCCCTAAGGTGGGAAAAGATAAAAGAGGAGAAAGCTAAGAGGAGGCAAATTTTGTTATCCAAACAATGGTAAAGATGTAGGATCCACACTTATGAGGGGATAAAAGTTTTGGAGGGGACTTTTTGCTCCATCCAATCGGCCCCTAAAGTTTAAAACATAACCGTAATAATTTTGGAATCGTTTTGTGTCGTGTTACAGTGCACATCCAAATTATCATAATTATATATATTGTTAATCTTCTATGTATGTATATATGGGTTGATACTTAGATTAATCAGAAATAATAATTCATAGTTGATTTGTTATGTTTAAATTTATAGCCATTCATATTCTCATTAAAATATTTTAAAACTTAATTATATCTGAAATAATTTATTTATTTAAAAATAGATCAAATTATAGTTTATTTTTGTGTAAATTTTTGTTTTTTAAATATAAATGACATTCCTAAAAATTATAAAAAAATAATATTAGGATTAAATTTAAATCCCCATCATAAAGTCATATAACCCCCCCCCCCCCCTTTTTTTCTTTAACAAAACTAACCTTTAACATATATCCTATTTTAATAAATGTGCAAAATTTCAAAATAAACTGCGGTCAAGTCTACCTTTAACTATGGTTGGGGAGGCACAGACGACTCCCCCGGAGTTGTCTTTAGCACAGCATCTTATGTGCCTTCTTCCCTCGGTCACCTGCAAATCGCAAGCCTTTCGCCGCCTTCTACTATTTCCTCCCCTCTCTCTCTCTCTCTCTATATATATATATATATATTGAGAAGTTCTTAGTTCTCTTTCTTGGAGCTTGAAGACAACTGGTTCCCGAAGGTCACAGCGCTTTGGGAGAGCTATATAATGCATATGGATTAGCGTACGTTGGTGGGTTCAAGGAATTATCATTTGCCCAGAAACAAAAAGTCTTTGAGGTTTGAGGAACGAGGTTGGAGGACTCAGTTCTTCACAAAAATTCCGAATCTTTTGTGATGATTTTTTTTTTTTTTTTTTTTTTTTTTTTTTTTTTCCGGGACTTCAGTGGGTAGTAGTGTGTGATGATCTTCGAGGCTCTTGGGTTTGAGTTTGAACTTTGATTTGGTTTGAAGAGGTGGGTTTGTTGTCTTTGGTCTTCCTTCTCTTTTGAAATGATTTATTAAGGAGATAACAGAGCAATTTCGATAAAAAAAATTGTGGTTGTTTGAGATTATTGGCTGATTTAGGAGATCTTATCGGGTTTTAATTGGGTTGTTCTTCTAATGATTGCATTTGCAATAAAAAAAATACGCATTTTATATATTAAAAAAAAAATTTGAAGATCTCAGTTTGATGATTTTCTTTACCACCAACTATTAAAGAATTGTTTTGACTGCTAATTGTTAATTTTTTAATGGTAATAATTTTATATTGCCATTGATTGGGACATTACTAAAACATTATATTTTTCTTTTCCGGATAAATTTAGGTATATATGCTTTTCTATCTCTCTGTGTGTATATATATATTCTTAAAACTGAGGGTGAGTTTGTCTTCTTACTAGTTGGTTTGGGACTTGAGGTCAGTCTTTGATATGAAAATTTTTACAAGTTTTATCTTCAAAGTCGGTTTGTGCTTTGCTGATGTTATATTGCTGTGGCAGTTTTGGTCCTTTATTGGCAAATTCCACAAGTATGGCCAGGTGCTCAAATTAGGGGTGTCTCTTTAGTAGCTGTCATTTCAGTTCTTCATCATGCCTCTGTCAGAGTTCTATAGAATGGCTAGAGGGAAGCTTGAATCTGGTCAACAGAAAACAACTACCTGTTTAAATGATCTATCTCATGTGTAAGTTTGATTTCACTTACTTTTTTAGGTTCTCTATTGATATAATTTCTCTAAATATTTAAGATCAATTATCAGCTTGTTTTCCCTTGTTCTCTTCAATTGCCTATCTATTATTAGTTTTTTGAGAAGTTGTCGGTGGGTTTTAAATGCAGACCTGATAATGAGTTTGTTGAACTAGTGTGGGAAAATGGTCAGATTATGACGCAAGGTCAGTCCAGTAGAGCTAGGAGAACCCCTACTTCTAGCAATTTTCAAAATCAAACTCCAAAACTTCAAGACAAAGATCTAGGAAATACTACCAATTCGAAGATGGGGAAGTTTGGGGTAATGGATTCTGTTTTGAATGAGTTTCCATCAATGGTGCCATCAGGGGAAATGGGATTTGGCCAGGATGATGACATGGTGCCTTGGTTGAACTATCCCATTGATGATTCTCTACAACAGGGTTACTGCTCTGAATTATTACCTGAATTATCTGGTGTCACTGTAAATGAGTCGTCTGCCCAGAATAGTTTTTCATCGATTGGCAAGAGAAATAGTTGTAACCAGACAATTAGGGGTCCGCGTAGTGTTTCTCCGCATAATGTTTTAAGTTTAGAACAAGCAAATACATCCAAGGTTTCTTCTTCAGAAAATGGGGAGCCTTCAAGATCAAAGGGCAGTCAGTTCCATCTATGGTCATTCCAGGAAAGTCAGACGCCGATTCCATCTCATAGATCAGGGGTTTCGGGTATTATTAGCAATAGTAACAGCAGTGTGAAGCGTGCTATTTGCGTGGATTCAATTCATGATCAAGCTTCAGCAGGTGGTTTTCCTAGCAGAAAGATTCAGAAGCTAGATTCAGGACTGCCTAGCACCAACCCTGGTTTTATGAACTTCTCCCATTTCTCCAGACCCGCAGCTCTTGTTCGAGCTAATCTTCAAAATGTTGGTGCTATGGCCACTCCAGGCGCATCATCGAGCATAGAGGCGATGCAAGGGAAGAATAAGGGGACAGATCCAAGCAATAGCAATCCTGCTGAATCTGCACCCATTGATTTGAGCAGTGGTTTAATAAAGGAAATGGGGTCCAAAAGCCAGCCTAATTTAGTCCCATCCAGGGTAGATTCAGAACCAGTGGTGGCAAAACCACTTGAAGAATCACGTCCTGCCGAACAATCTGAAGCTGTTTGTCGAGAAGATGCTGTGAAGAACAATAAGTTACCAGAGGAAGTTGGTGCAAGTACATCGAAAGGAATGCCAGATGGTGAAAAGACTCTAGAGCCAGTAGTTGCTTCTTCGTCTGTATGTTCTGGCAATGGTGTGGAGACAGCTAATGATCTGATGCATAACTTGAAGAGAAAATGTCATGATGTTGATGACTCTGAAGGCCGAAGTGAGGTATGTTGATTTATCAGATTATCCCATTTCATTTTCAGATCTTCTCATTCATTCCTTCTGATGAGTTTAAACTCATATGCAGGATATTGAAGAAGAATCTGTAGGTCTAAGAAAAGCAGCTTCTGCTCGAGGAGGAGGAGCAGGTTCGAAAAGAAGCAGAGCAGCAGAAGTGCATAATTTATCTGAAAGGGTGAGCAAATCCATTCCAAAAGACTGATAATGATATGGATACTGGTGCCTACTTTTATTTGATGGTACTGGAGTTTGAGATCTATGTTAGTATTTAACTTTGGATCTTTACAATCAGAGGAGAAGAGATCGGATTAATGAAAAGATGCGTGCATTACAAGAACTCATCCCCAACTGCAACAAGGTAATCAGTTTTTCTTTTCCATCTTAACTTCACTTGGTTATTGTTGCAATCTTTATAGTTGATGCATCAAACCAGATTTTCAGAATACCAACTGCAACAAGGTAATCAGTTTTTCTTTTCCATCTTAACTTCACTTGGTTATTGTTGCAATTTTTATAGTTGATACATCAAACCAGATTTTCAGAATACTAACTTTGGATTCATCTTTGATCTCTTCAAAATGGACTCGATTCATGTATAGATGATTTAATATACACGAGCTTATTCTTCCACTTCCAGAAATTGCATTTAAATTTCTAGAAGTGTACTGACTGAATTTAGAAGGCCTTTCCTAGTGCTGCTCCCTGTTAATAGAAGGTCTTGCATGGGTGGGTACGGATTAAATTTAGCCTTGTTAGTGAAATCCCACATTATTTCACTCGGCAGCCTGATCTTGTACGACCTTTTCTTATTAGCTAATCCTTGAACTTTGTTATTGTTAGGTGGACAAAGCTTCAATGCTTGATGAAGCAATTGAGTATTTGAAGACACTTCAACTTCAAGTCCAGGTGAAGTTTCTTATCTTTTGACTAATTTATCATTTATATTATTTCTTTGTAAAATTTGAATAGTCAGCTCGGCTGTAATCATTCCTCACCACAGACCACCTTTTTTCCCTCCCTGCAGATTATGTCTATGGGTGCTGGGCTTTATATGCCACCAATGATGTTACCAACAGGAATGCAACATATACATGCGGCTCATATGGCACATTTCTCACCCATGGCTGTTGGGATGGGAATGGGAATGGGTTATGGGATGGGAATGCTGGACATGAATGGTGGATCTACTGGATGTCCTATGATTCAGGTGCCCCCCATGCAAGGAGCACATTTTCCTGCCCCACGTTCTTCACCCATTTCGGGTTCTACTAGTTTTCAAGAGATAGCTGGATCTAATCCTCAGTCTTTTGGGCATCCCAGTCAAGGATTTCCCATGTCAGCACCACATCCGCACTTGCTTCCTTCGTCGGGAGGGCTTCCTATAAATTCAGCCATTGGACTGAATGTTGATGGGATGGCTGCTGCCGTGGAAGTTCCAAATTCAGCTCCTTCCTCGACCTCAGATAACTTGAGACATAATACCGACCCACAAATAACAGACAACACTGATGCCAGTAGCTTCGTGAACCAGAAATCTAGTCAGGTTTGTTCTTTCTTCTTCACAAAGAAGTCTCATTCCCTGAGGTTACAAAAATTGAATGTATATATACAGTGAGTTGTGGGTTGCATGACGACTAAGACCACTGCATTCCAGCTGCACTTATAGCACTTTCAAAAATCTAACAGGTGTGAAAGAATATACCAAGTGAGCAATTGTTCTTTTAACCTTCCCTTACATGTGACTCAAGAATACTTTTAATTGCCATTACCTCCTTTTCGTATCCCTTTTTTTTTTTTTTTTTTTTCTTTTTTCCCAGCTTTAGTTTTATTTTTGTTTTAACACAAGGGGAAATGGTTTGGTGTTGGGGGAGCGGATTTGTTACAAGGGAAGTAGATCCATAGTAGTAAATTGAGGAAGAGGGTTGGCCTTTTCTTTTCCTTTTTTTTTTTTTTTTTTGTTTTTGGGTGCACACATGCGTGCATCGATGAACTATATTGCAAAGGAATTGAGCCGTTCAGGAACCAGACTTAGGCTTGGCTCAACAGCCTGACTCTTCATTTAATAAACAAGTTGAGACTGAATAGAAAAATTAGACTTAATTAATAAGCAATGTTGAGTTTGAACATTGCCAAACTTGGCTCTGGCTTGTTTAGGATTTTTATATATAATTAAATAATATACATTTAAATATTAATTATTTTGTAATGTATTTTTTATTTTAACAATTGCATTACTGTATTTATATTTAATTGAATCATTTCTATATTAATAATTATTCTTTAAAATATTATTTCCAACGATACCAAATTTATATTTGAACTATTAAACCACTCAATTTAATGACTTTAAAATTTATTGATAACACCATTTTATTGAAATATTAAAAATAATTCACTAGTAAGCTATTGGATTGTAGACGTGAAAAATGTCTCCTTCAAGTAGCATTACAAATAAATCTTGCCGTTCATAAACAATTCAGGCTCGGCTTGCTAAAAAACTTTGGTTTAGGTAGGCTTGTTCACCTAGTAAATAAGCCGAGCTTAAATACAAAATTTTGATTCGTTTGTTAAATGAATGAGCTTGAATTGGTTCTTCCACACCCCCCACTCTTGAGTATGCATAATCTACTGAAGTCTCTACATGATATATTGAGAATTGTCTGAGAAATGATTGGGTGCTATGCTTGTTTCCTGAAAGAGAAACTTGGGAGTTCAGAATATCATATCTTGTCTTGCTATTACTTGATTACTGATGCAAGGCAATATGAATATCCTAATATTACATTTTGGAGGGGAGCACCGCTCTAACTTACCGACGAAAGCTATGAAGAAGCTTTTCAGTAGCAAAATTCTGTCGACAGTTGTGGAAATACTATCTATGTTGCAGGTCATTATGAGGAGAAATGTGAATTTTGGACAAGCCACCTTTTGTTGGCTTTGTGTTCCTTCATAACATTTTCCGTCTCAATTTATCAGATTTCCTTTTGGATTTCTCAAAAGCTTCTTTGGGTTCTTTGGTGAGAGAAATCCTTTATTCTTGCAGATCAATGAAAGGGTCAAGTAAACTATTTTCTACAATTATATGGGGAACAGAATTCTACTTAGATTCTACTAACCTTGCAAAAACCTTCTACTTGGACGAGCTCATTAAACTTGTATAATTGCAGTGTCAGGCAACAAATGAGGGCTTTGAACAGGCTCCTTTGGTGCTTAAAACTGATCAAGCTCCAGATGTTGGCAGTGGAGACAGCCTCAACTTCAGCGAGGAAAATGACACATCTCCAAGTCGACCAGCTTGTAAGTTGATGTGATTTGCTGTTGCTTTTTATTCGATCTGAAAAAGTTACTAACGTAAAACAATTGAACGCGAACTTCTATGAGCAGGTTGTGACTAACATCCGGTGCTGAACTTCGTCATCAGAGAAGAGGAATCATTTTGCAGTGCATTTGAATCTTCTGTTTGTTTTTCTGGCAAGCGAGTAAAGTACAGTTATCAAGGAGAAAGGGCGGTGAAAAATTCAGAACGAGGTGGGAAATATGCAATAACCATCTGAGTTCTCTAGTTCGACCGTATGACTACAATTTTCTTGCATAGATTTTGGCACGTTGAAGAGATTACTTAAGAGTCTCTCTATTTCCCTTGCTTGTACATTCACATACATGACTCGTGCGTCTGGTGCAATCAAAAGTTGGAACTCTCTAGTAAATGTAATTAGAAACTATGTCCAAGGCATGTTTTAACCATTCTTTGAATTAATGTAACTATAGCTATCTCCCAATACATGTTGAGCTGGTTCTCTCTCTCTCTCTCTCTGGACGTTTGGCAGAGTAGTGTGAACGTAAAAGGCTAGCATGCTGTACTGTACTTCTAATTTTATTGTCTTTTATAATTTAAATCATTTTATTTTGTCCGGTATTTTTAAATTATTTTATTTTTTTTCCTTTGTCAATTTTTCATTAAAAACAATTGATGGAAAATGATGTGTTCATAACGCAATAGTCACGTAGTATTTTCTATTAATACATTGAATACGAGGAGATAAAAGTGAGATTATCTGAAAAAAAAAAATTCAAAATGAGATTCTGAATAAAGTAATTTATCTTAGTTCTCATTGCTGAAGGTAATTTATCTTTTTTTTTTTTTTTTTTTGTGAATTAGATCAAGAAATTTCTATGCAAGCTTGAGAACGGTGTTTTCCAAGTTTTATGACACGGATATCTAGAAAAAACTGTAAGATATTTGACAGTCAAATGATCTGAATTTAGTTTGGTTTCTTAGGAGATTCTGGGTTATCCAATAAATAGAGCTCCATCTGATTTCCGTGTTCCAATGACTTATCTTCTTAATTTCATGGATGCATTAGAGCCACGTGTCTATTTCGATAGCTTTTGCATAATCATGGAATATGAGAAACTTCTAATTTGATCTGGCCGTCTCTTCTTATAAGTGCGTGGAGTCATGAAGTTCCATCATTTCAAGCAGTATATGTATGGTAGGAGTCGTGCATAACCTTCAATGCCTTATATCATATATGGAAAAATAAAATAAAAATAAAAACCTTCAAAATAAGTAGTTATATAATGTCAAAAAGTTAATAAAATTTGATAAAAGTTATAGTACCATAATTTGTATGATAAGAAAAAAATTAGAAGTTTTTTTTTTTTTTAAATTTTTAGATTTTTTTGATGAAATTTAGTGCTCCAAACGGAGCCTTCATTAGCATTATTGGACTCAATTCAACCCTGCCATCTGACTGCACTACTTGGCTTGAGCAGGAACAGCTCAACAAGTTCTGGACGGTAACAATGTTGAGTTGTGCGTAAACAAGGGAAATTCTCATTAGCAAATTTTTACTAATAACTAAGCAAAGCTCCATGGAAAACAGAGATCCATCCCACATGGTTGAATACACAAATTCTACGTGCCAACAATAATCACAAGCTGTAACGGTGTTCCATACACATCATCTCAAATTCTAAAACAATTGAAAGTTCTTTGTTTACTGACAGCACAAACGAATTAACATACAAACTATACACAGAGGCCTTAAATGAATGGACTGGAAATATATATATATATATATATATATCTGCCTAAATTGCACAATATTGAACAAACCACTATATGTATACTGTCTATAAACGCCACACCAGCTATCACACAATAAGCAAGCCAACAGCAAACCGCAAACACTGCTCAATCAAACAAATGCCCACTATACATGAAACAAGAAGTAAATATATACCAGCTTGGAAATCCTTGCATTTTCTCCCTCTTTTTGGATTCAAAGCCCTTTGTCAAATTACTTGTCTTTGAGGTCGCCCTTGGTTTCAGAGGAGACTGTCGTCTTGTGTGATTTCCCGATGATAGCTTTCTTTGCCTTCACAAACGATTGCTTCACCTTTGCCACGATGTTATTCGATTGTTTTGAGGGCCTTGATGAAATTATCTCTTCTTTAGGAGGTTTCTCACAAGTTTTTGTGTCATCGCCTTCCTTGGTGGTCTTGGTGGATTCTTGAGTTGGAGCATCGGGTTTGTTGATTTCGCCAGCTTCTTTTTCCTTTGCCAAATTAGGTTCATCAGCTTGTACAGTTTCCTCTCCTTTCACTTCTGTCTCCAATTTCTGAGGCTCTTCAACTTGTCCTTTTTCCTTCACCAAATTAGTTTCATCAGTTTGTACAGTTTCCTCTCCTTTCACTTCTGTCTCTAATTTCTGTGGCTCTTCAACTGGTTCTTTAGTATTAGTCTCCGCAACTTCCTCTGCCTTTCCCTTCGCCTCTCCATTTTTCTCGGTTTCAACTGAAGTGATAGTCTCATCTTTCTTGCTTTCTTTTCCATTTTCAGCAGTCAGTTCAGTGTCTCTGCTGGAAGTAATGTCTCCTTCCAAAGATTTTTCACTGACCTCAGCGCGGGAAATGGAACTCACTTCCTCAACTTTGTGTGTTTTAGGCTCATTTGATTCCTCAATTACTTCTTTCTCAACCTTTCCTGATTCCTCAACTGCATTGGTGCCACTCAATTCTTTAACAGTAGGAGGACATTCCCCTCCACCTCCTCCGGCATCAACTTTAGCTTTCACGTTAGTTGATGCAATTTGATCTGAACTTCCAATTACAGCATGTTCCTCTTTGGAGTCCTTGATCTTATCAACTAAAGCCTCTTCAACTTTTGCTACATCAGCCTTTGAAATCTCCTCAGGCTCGGCTCCTGCACTTTGCTTCTCAACTTTTTCAGCAACTTTAGGAACTGGTTCAGGAATTTCTTCCTTTATAGGTTCCGCTTCCGATTCCTTGACAGGTAAAACTTCCACTTTATCCTCTATTTTCTCAACAGCTTCAACAGATGGTTGAGAGGCATCGCCTATCTTTGGCTCCTCCTCCAGTTGTTTCTCAACAGCCTCCACCAGTGGTTGCTCTTGGGGCTTCTTTTCAACAGATTCAGTTATCAGCTGCTCCTCAAGCTGGCTTTTAGCATGGTCAGCAACAACTGATGGTTCTGGGACAACCACTTTTGGCGCTTCTTCTAGTTGTTTCTCGACGGCCTCAGTTGTCGGTTCAGGGCTATCGCCTATCTTTGGCGCTTGTTCCTCTATTTTCTCAAAAGCTTCAGCGGCCTGTACAAGTGGCTGCTTTTCGACAGATACAATTGCTGGTTGCTCCGCGGGTTGACTTTTCGATGGTTTGGGGACATCATCATCCTCCACCTTTGGCCCCTCTTCTGGTGGCAGCTTTTCAACAGATTCAATTGATGCTTGATCCTCTGGTTGGCTTTTAGTAATGTTGGTAACAGGTTCTAAAATACCAGCGGTTTCTGGCTTATCTTCAACTGGAACATCCGAAGCCTGAGTGTCAATAATTTTCTTTACATCTTTAGCTAGAAAAGGCTCAACTGGCTTATCCTCTATCTTTTCTTCTGATTCAGATGAACGTGCTGGCTGACTTTGCAATTCCTCAGCTTTCAGCTTATCTTTGTCCCCATCGACGCCCTTGGACGGAGGCAACAAACCCTCCGGTTCAACTTTTTTAACTTCTTCATTCACCTTCTCGACTTGCTGCAGTGAGTGCAAAATATTTCAACACTAAACTAGGAGTAAAGGAGGAGGAAATATCCATATTGAAAGTTCTAGCCCAAGGTAGACAGACTATCACCAACATGAAATATAGAACTATCATTCCTATATACATAAAACTTAATCACTCAAAAATGGGTTTTATTTTTATTTTTATTTTTTTACCTAGTAAAGGCACACAGAATCATTGTAAGAAGACTCTGAAATTTGATTGGGTTAACCATGCAAATATCATTGATGTGAGATGCTACTGCCGGATACATCAGAACCTGATTCCATATATATACTATATCTATAATTGTAATAAAAATAACATTCGGAAAGGGGCGAAGGCAAAATAAATAAATAAACATATGCATATGAAGCAGGAGAGAACCTGTAGGTCCTCTGTCATTCCACAATCCCTCCCTGAATTTCCCATGATCAGCAGAAAAAATACTTTTCAGAAGATGATATATCTCGAATTGGAATTGAGATTCTGAGAGAATAGCCCGAAGAATCCCAAGGATTTCTAAGTTACTTAGGAAAAATTCTGCATCTATTCTTCAAGGAGGTGCCAAAATTGGCTGTTTTCTGATAACAATATAACTTCATGATGGAGATATTCAAGTGAATTTGCCAGCATAAATGAGGCCTTGTCCAAGAAGGCAAGAATCAAAAATCATGACCAAAACTCACAAGCTAAAACTAATTAAGGAAAAGAAAAAAGCCCACAAAAGTATATCGAAGTGGGTTTTCTTCATTGGATCTATAATCATGGTTTGGATTCACAAATCATCAGTGGATTTCTTTATAAGAATTTATCCGGAACACGATACAAAAACCCACAAATTTCAATTAAATAAAAAATAAAACTCAGGTAGAAGTCATCACTGAATTCAGAAGAAATACATATACGTGTATAAACTATACTGCAAACATTGAAGACAAAAGGGGTTACCTCTGGATCAGTAGAATGATCTGACACAACAGTGCCCTCACTAGCCATGGCAGAATCCAATTGAGTCTAGACTAAGAAAAATCTTCACTGTTCCAAAACCAAATAAGAAAAAAGAGAGGAAAGAGAGAAAGGAATGGAATTATGTGGCTGTCAACAACAAAGAAAGCTCAAAAGGAAAATGAGAAAGCAGAACCACACCCCCTCCACCAAAAAAAATAAAATAAAATAAAATAAAATAATAATAAAAATAATAAAAATAATAATAATAGTAATAATGGGTGATGTGTCCACAATTAGTGGAAATGCTTTTAGCGAAGCATAGAAAGGAAAATCATAATAAGCAATAAATGAAAAAAAAAAAAAAAAGAAATGAAAAATGGTGATACCACGTTGTCATTCCAAAAGGTGACAAACTTGAATATGGGGACCAGAGGCTTCTTTTTAACGGTCAAATTTTCGTCGGGTACAGTTGTCTAATTTGTCGGCTTTTGGATAGTCTGCTATATTGTGATGGAGATCCTCTGTTTCAACAAGTTATCGTTCCGCTTACGGCTTGGTTCAAGAGTTACAATGAACAGACATTTTTCATCAGAATATTAAAATATGTGTAAATGATATATAAGTTTTATTTACAAATTAAGTTGTTGACTTAATTTGTTAGATTGATTTAGTTTAAGAAAATAAAATAAAATAAAATAAGTTATGTCTCTTCGTTGTAATTGTGCTGTAATTCTTAATGTTTTTTTTTCTTTTTAATTTTCAAGTACGAAAGTGTGTTTGGTATAAGTTTTTAAGTTGAAAAATTAATTGAAATAAATTGAATGTTTAAGTTTTCTAAAAATAAAATTAAAAAATTCTCTAGATTGTTTCCTTAGTAAAAATTGGCTGATTTATAAAAAAAAAAATTAGTATTGTTTACTTTATTATTGATTAATAATATTATATTATATTCGATAATAAGGCTAAATTTAATTTTTTTAATGATAATTACAAATTACACAATATTAATTTATTCAAATTAATTATTTTTTATAATAATTTTTTAATCACTAATTTATTTCAATATAATTTATTAAATAATATTAATTTTTTAGATTGTTATATATAAGGTATTTTATAAATTATGAAAATTAGGCAAGGATTTTTAGGAAATTAATAAAAATTTTAACTTTTCGAGTGAAAAGCTGAAAAAGTTCCGTTGCAATGTTCTTAAACTTTTTTTTTTTTTTTCTCTTTTGGGGTTTTTAAACACATTTTTTTACCAAAAAAAAAAAAAAAGGTAACTTGCTTAACCAAAAGCTAATTGGCAAAACACAATTTAATTTTATAAAAAAATTTAAAATCGTCACAAAAAAATAGGTAGTTAAAATTCTTCATAATAATAGTTCCATTATTTTATGAAATAATTACGTCACTACTTTAGTAATAATTACTTTAATACTAATCATTAGTAATTATTAAAAAATTCAACTATTGTTACATAAATTAACTTTATCATTTATATGTTAATATATAATTTAATTTCAAATTCGTCAATTTAAAATTTTATGTGGTATTTAGTTTGTATTTTTATTTTTTATTTTCTATTTTTATTTTGATCTCATTCTCTATTTTACACTTTTGAAAATAAGAAAAATAGCTTAAAATATAATTGGTCACTTGTGTTTTTAAAATTTGTTTTAAAAAACAGAAAATTGGTTTACATAATAAATAAAAACAACAAAAAAAATCATTTTAAGTATTTTTAATCCAAAATAAAAAAATATCAAAGTAAAAAAAATAAAGCATTTTGTCTCCTTGTTTTGAATTTTTTAATACATAAAATAAAAACAGAAAATAAAAAATAAAAAAATAAACCAAATACTATTTTAATTATCCAAATCGTGTCTAATATTCTCTCTCCTCTCCTCGAACCCGGTTGCCCTTCTCTCTTCATCTCCTCAGTGTTTCTCTTTCTATATGCTTCTCCTTCTTCTTTCTCCCTAAACTTCGATGCCTTTTCTCATTCTATGGATCTATCCTCCCTTCGTCACTAGCAAGCCTCCACTGTAAATTGGGTGTCATCCCAAAAAAAATAAATTTTTTACTACAGGTAGCTAATGAAGGTAGTTGGCTGAAAGATAATTTTTAACTGCTTAACTTTTTATTTTTTTTAAATAACTAAATTTATTTATTTATATTCTAAATTTCGTTTAAATCATAGAAAGTAAAAATATCAAATTAGTAAAAAACTAACTATTAAAAAAATTAATTTTTTTCTCTTCTCAAATATATAAAAAAAAACCTAATTTTTAATAATTAACTACGAAAAAAATAACTATTTTGCTTTTCAAACACAACAGTCCCACATACTTTTACAAATTTATTTTCACTGCCTATTTACGATCATTCTTTCTTTAGCTAGACGTATCTGTAAGACTAATTAATTTATTATTCCAGTTAAAATAATTTTCTTAATAAAATTTATTATGATATATAATTATTCTTATGAATTAATTTTATCATAAAAATATAAAAATTTATTTTCTGATCAATTAGTTATTTTGCATTTTTAGCCCACCGAGTAGAAATGGTGGGCCCGCCCCTACCCTTCACTACTTCCACAATCCAGTTTTCTCTTCTAGGTTTGGGAGATTTTGTAGAACATAAACCTAGATGATAACGTATTAATTTGTGAATTGACATTTAGAACTCTCCCAGAGAACTTTGCATTGGATGAATACTTGGGTGTGTGTGTGTATATATATGTTATGTATATTTATGCATATATATGAATAGATAAATGTTTTTTTTTTTTTTAACTTCTCCATTTCTTTTCACAATAAATAATATTTTTTAAGTATAAAAAATTAAAATAAATTGTGTTTAATATCACCCATATCAATACTTAAGGAATATATATCTTTGATATTGGCAGCAAGCCCTTCTTCATCAATTGACGGGGGCACTTCTTGTGTAGTTTCGTGCGGCACTGGCGCAAAAATTTAGGGACAGAAAGGAAAGGAGAAGAGGAAAGAGAAGAATGGATGGACTCGTTTTATCTGTTTTGTTTGAGAAGAATATAGGAATATTAATAACGAAGAGGAGAATATAAGAATCTTAATAACGAAGGTGTGACGATTATGAGAATTTTAAAATTTTTTCAAACGAATATAGAAACAGAAATAAGGGTCTTTATTCTTTTCAATATTTATTTATTAATATTTATTTATTAATTTATACATTCATTTAATATTTATTTAATATATATAATATTTATAATAATTTATCATATTTATTATATTTACAATACATAATTTATAATTGCTATTATGTTTGACAACTAAACGAAAATTGGGATGAACCGATAACCAACAAGGACAAATATGAGTATTTCTAAACAAAAAAAGGAAATACCATACCTATTCCATACCTATACCGCAAACATCCTAATTCAGGGGGATAGAAAACAGCTGGAATTTAAGGCTCGATTGGATGGTGTTAAAATTAGAGAGAGTATAAGATAAGAAGGGGTATTATTTTTGGAGGGTTGGCCCACATTGATGTGATGTTTATGGAGGGGAATAACTTTTGACTTGGTTTGGATATTTTATAAATAAGAAGGGGTGAATGATAGAAAAAGTAGTCAAATGACTCTTTTACCCTTGTGATGTCCCAAACTTTGTTACCTATTACATTAAATATTAAATTACAAAACTAACCCTATTGAGTTATTTTTGAACAATTTGAAGTTGTATTATTTATTTCATTGAAAATTTAATTTTTTGTAAATTTATTTAAAGAACTTTTTTTTTAAATATATACTTTTGAATGGTTGGTTATTATTCAATTTTTTTAATTATATTTATTTTGACTTGTTGGTTTATTTATTTGTTTTTTACTAGCATTATATTTATTTTGATTAAATTAACAATATTGTCAACAAGGACGAAAAACGTCAAAAACAAAGAGTTTAAAAGAGGATAACTTTTGGTTGGCCCTAGGGGTACCCAAAAATTATCCCCCAATGGAGGGAAGCTAAGAGGGAAGGGAAACCCAAGAGAAGGGAAGAGAGGGCAAAATTTAGCATCTAAACAATGGCTTAAATATGGGACCCATATTTATAAAGAGATAAAAGTTTTGAAAGGAATATAATCCCTCATCCAATCGACCCTTAGAGAAAGAGAGGTGGAGGAGAGAGAATAGCGGATGGATTTAGGGAGAGACAAAAGGGGAGAGGAAAGAGGATATTTAATGAATTAAGTGTTTTAATTGTTAGATTAAATTTTTTATTTTTTATTTTTGGGGTAGCAGCATATGCTACTCTCAATTATTGAAAACTAACATTAATTATAATTTAATTATAATTTATTAATTTAAAATTTTAATTATCTAAACATATTGTTAACGATGAGTTTGGGAAGAAAAAAGACTAATTTTTTTAATTAATTACTAAATAGTTACTAAAAAACTAGTATTTTTTTATTTAAAAAGAGAAAAAAAAAATTAATTTTTTAGTAGTTATTAGTTTTTTAGTAGTTAGTTCTTTAATTTTGTGTTAATTTGATATTTTTGTTGATGGTTAAAAAAATATAAGTAAGTAAATATGATCATTAAAAAAAAACTAAAAAAATTAGTAATTGATAATTTAGCTACTAACTATTTGTTATCAAATAGAGTCTAAAATTATGTTTTGAGTTTTTCTTTTTTAAAATAAAGTGTCAGATCTGTTAATTTGAAATTCATATATCTAAATATATAATGGTCAACATTTAATAGGGATTAAATTGCTGGCAACCCATTAGCCTAGTATAATACTCGTACTTTTCAGAAACAGATCTAGATGTTGCTATTGTTATTACACATGAAACGACAATGTGACAACGATATGTACTTGTCTTCCTTGTTTTTTTCAGTCGAAAAAACGCCGGAAGGTAAGATCAGCATCGCAGTTAGTTTAGGGAGGGGGTAGAGGTAGAACGTAGCAATGAAACGAATCAAATC
>QLOD02000029.1:6162401-6172631 GCA_003260245.2 Sideroxylon spinosum | reverse complement strand
TTCCTAGAAGAAGACTTGAACGTCAAAAAAAGCCTACTAAAGACTTAAATTGGGTGGGTTCCTCCCTTTCTTATAAACTTTTTGCTGTACAAATTTGTAGTCACATTGGTAATACAAGTGAATAAAAGGCAAACAAAGAAACAAGTGAAAAGGAACAAGAGATTTACATGTTTCGGTAATTACCAAAAAAAAGGAAAAATGTTTCGGCAAAATATCTATCTCCGTGGATGGCATTAGGTTATCACTATGAACCTTCAATAATAAAGTAAGAATTACAAAATAGAAGAAAGACTTTTTAAAGAGATTCCAATAAAAATCCTTTTCACCTTGTTTTTCGTTTTTCTCTTAAGTCATAAATAAAAAAATCATAGTTTGAACTTGTACAATATGTTTTATATATATATATATATATATATATGTAAGAATAAGAAACTTACGAAATAGACTAAAAAACAATCCAAAAAATTTTAGATTCTCGTCGCTCGTTGGGACAAAATTCCCAGTAAGCTTTTCTGTAGTTTTGTAATGTATCTTATTTTTCCCAACAAAGTCAGCGACCTAATTATCGAGCGATCCAACAAGCATCCTTGCCACAAAATAGTATCCTTGGATTTCCAAGTGGCCTTCTCAGCGAGATTTTAGATTGCATGTACTTTTTTTAATGGGCAGTTTATGAGCTCATTTTATTCCACTCGCTTCATTCAGACATTTACCGCTTCGTGACAACCGAAGTGTAGCAAGTATGAGTCATAACTCAACACTTTTTACTTTTAAAATTAGCTTATATTGTTGATTTCGTTGTCAGCAATTAACTAGTAAACCCACTTTTTATTTATTTATTTTTTATCCTTTCGTTTTCTTTCTGTCGGATTGTAATTAATATGCAGGTAGATTTTTCATCCATAGCTTTCTGATGGTTTATGGAATTAGATATAATCTGTTAGAAAATTTGAGGTTGAGTTGATTGCCACACAATAATCGTACTGTAGCTAAATAGTGAGTGGAGTCCTTGGGAGCAGGTGGGTATTATGAAAATAAGTTTCTTCTGTTGGGGAGTTTTAGAAGTGAACGAGAGGAACTGAATGAAAAAATTGGGTGGTTTTGAAGTGGTTTGTTGTTATTCAGTACAAGAGTCTGCATGGTTCTTTCTTGGATGATGGGTTCAAAAGTTCAAGTCTCTCTGCTGACCATTTCCATCCAAGTTCTACTTGTAGCAGCAGAGACAAATAATCTGGAGTGTATGTTCCATTCTTGTGTTCAAGTTTTTTAGTTTTATGGAGATTACTAACTATTTTAATGTTTAATGCTATATGCAAAAGAGAATTCCGATAAATTTTCTTAGCTTTTCCTTTCCACGCATTCCATTTTTACAGACAAAGAATACCTCACGGTTGTTGGTTAATGCACAATCCGGAAATGCATATAAATAATCCCTTCACTGATGTTGGGATGGTATATGCCAGCCCTCTTTCCTGTTTATTTTTCTGCAACCTTCTCATTTTATTCTGGGGCTAATTTATATAAAAAGAAGAAACAATAATTAATGAAATATATATATATATATATATATTTATGTTGTTTCTGAGTGTAAGAATTGGACTTAACTCTGCAATCAAAGGACTAGATCCATACGGGGAGAAGCTATTTCTGTTTGTTATTATTTAGGCCTGTCAATGGGATGGATCTGTACCTGATCTCGACCAAATTTATTAGACTCAAATCAAAAAATAATTAGATTAAAGATCTATTTTAGATTCACATACCCGTGAATCGATCCGTTTTGAAAAATAATTTTTTAATTCATTACTTAAAAAAATAAAAAATATATTTTATTTAATATATTATATATACATGTGGGGAGAAGTATACAAAAAAAAATTTATTACATATATATATTTATTTATTTTTAATAAATAATATAATTAAGTTATATTTGATATTTTTTTATTGAAATAAATTATTTTAATAAATAATATAATTAAAATAATTTACAAATTATCATTTAATTTCATAAAAATATGTATATATTTAATATATATAAATATATTAGTAATTACTTGTATTTAAATGTATTAAAATAAAAATATATTATATTTTTACTCTCTAAATTTATTTGAAAAATTTTTATAACTTATAATTTAATATTTACATAAATATCAAATCAAGTCAAGTCAAGAACTATGTAATATAGATTTTTAAACCCCGTTCCAAATGGCAATAGTTTCTACAGGAAGCTCTTGCAAGGGAGAGCCCTGCTCGAGTCCGATCGATACTTGACTGAAGATCCAAATACACTGGCCATTGTCCGGAGATTGACCACCAATCAACGAGGACGGCTCAACAGCTTCAGCAAGGTCATGGTCCATCTTGGGGCTTGGACGTGAAAACCGGGGACCAATGAGAGATCAGGAGATGACGCCGGTTTGTTAATCCTCCGGGCACCGATTCCGGCTCGGGCAATGCTTCTTGTTTGGTTTTTCTTTGGGCGTTGATTATGAGAATGGCCCCATTTCCAAGGCCGGTTCAAGCAACGGTTCTGATTCAATGGACAGCTCTGATTCCATGGAGACTCCGGATTTAGAAATAAATTTCAAAATGTAAAACTTTGTATCACATCCCTGGAACATGCAGATGTATCTCTTTGCATTGTTTTCAGAAAGCAAATTTTAGACCTCTGCTTCCGTGTTTATTTGGCTTAGCGGCAAGTTCTGTGTCTGCGTATTATTTTCGGTTACTACTCAATCAGAAATGAGATTTGGAGGTCTGCGTTTTTTTTTTTTACTGAAATATATAAAATGGTTTTGATCTTCTAAAAGTGGTAATATTTGACTGCCAAGGCAGTTTGTTGAACCAAAAAAATTCCTGATCAAATGTAATCTGAGCATAGGGTGAGCTCCAGAATAGCTGTTCCTTTTCAGATTTGATTTGTGGTAATATACTAATATCAGTCTGAAAATTTCTTATTTGTGATGAAGTTACGGCTTTGTGGTCTTTAAAAGATAGCTGGAAGAACACACCACCCAATTGGGTTGGGTCAGATCCATGTGGTGATGGCTGGGAAGGAATTCGGTGCAAAAATTCAAGTGTGACAGCCATGTAAGTTCGCCATTGTGTTTTTCGTTTTAGTACTTCCAACAAATTTCTAATTCTTCGTTTTTTGTGTTTAGGTGCTAACTATCGGTTTCAATTCCAGAACATTAGCAAACTTGAACTTGAGCGGAGGGCTGTCTGGAGACATTCAATTATTGTCTGAATTACAGTTTCTGTGAGTCTTCCATTTTTGACGTCTCTCTTCTGCCGTAAATAGATCCACTTCTAAAGCAACAGTTAGTTTTCGTTGTTCTTCTTGACTGCTCTTCTTCTAGCTTAAGTCCAGCAGCTAAATATCCTTGGCCGTGAGAGGCACTCATGGGATGCATGCCCCACGCTCTTAGGATCTCTTTATCATCAAACATTGCTCGTTGTAGTTGTAGGCTCTATCTAATATACATTTGAAGTAATGGGCTACTAATATTTCATTTTCATTTGTTTAGGAACTAGTTTTCTGGATGAATTCATCCTCACACATCTTTGTTGGTATCTGACTTACAATAACATCACAAAAAATTATGACGACATGGCACCATGAATTACATGTCTTCTTGCTTTGTTGTGATGCCGACTTCTCTCTCTCTCTCTCTCAGAGACACAGATAGATACGCGCACACACGTGTGTATGCACAGTGGCACACACTAGCTTTTGTCACAGTTCATATCCAAACAAAATGGCCCCGATTGACATAATAGAAAGCACTGCCTGACACTAGTGTTTCTACATTATTTGCAACAGTAGTTAGAGATTGTCTTTATTTATAAATTTTTCTCTTCTTCTTTTTTTTTTTTTTTTTTTCTCAGAAGAACTGTTAAAATTAATTTCTGATTAGTAGCTTCCCCATATAGGGATCTATCATACAACAAGGGCTTGACAGGACCTCTTCCTCCATCAATTGGAAATTTGAAGAAGCTGTCAAACTTGTAAGATTTATTTATTATTTATTTTTTAACTTGTTATATGGTGGCTGATTACTAAAATGCATATGTCTAACCTTGTGACAAAGCGATTGCTTCTACTTGCATCTCAGAATCCTGATTGGTTGCAGTTTCACTGGTCCAATTCCTGACACAATAGGATCTCTACAGCACCTGGGCATGTTGTAAGGCTTTGGACTTAGGTGTTTTTCTTCTGTTTAAGCTACTAAATATTAAACTCGGTATGAAAGTCTTGGAAAAGTGTCACCATTCTTTTACCATTTTATTTTCTTAGTAGAAGGTAACAAGTTGATAGTTGAAGGAATGTATTGTAATAGGTCTTTAGTCCTGCATTGAGCAGGGAAGGTACTTTTCACTCATTATGAAACACAAGGCTTCTTTGTGACATGACTCTATTATGAGGGACAGAGAATGAAGTAGCTCTAGCCTGTAAACTAACTTGTTACAGAGTCAAGTTAGTAGATAAACTGCTTCACCCGCTAGATGATTGGCATAATCAGAAAACGAGGACATTACCTACGATTCCACAAACACGCAATAATTGGCTGGTTCCTTATCAATTTTTATTTTTTTAATAGATAAATAAATATTTAAAGACGTCAAGGGAAGCATTTCATTAATTTTCTGTTTGTTCCCTCACAATTTAGTCCAAAATATTTTCATTTTACAAAAATTAATGTTAGTATTGGTAGTATCACTAAATGTTGACTTCAATTCTACAAATTATTTCCGTCATGGGCATGCATGCATAATGTTTTTTGGGCTTTCATCAAAATCCTGATCGTTGCAACTTTCAAAATCCAACCCTCTAACCTCCCTCAGTCAATCTACTGCCGCATTTCACTCCATGCTTTTTAAAAAGGTGAAAAAATTTATTACTGAACTGCTTTTGGTCCTTCAAATCTTGCATCAGAAGCTCCATTATTTGAAGTCATGTGATCTAAGCTTTCATATTTTCCACTCCAGAAATTTTCAGTTGAATGTTTGAGTAGGACATACTATTTTAATGTGCAATTCCATGCCCAGGCTTGCAGTTCATTACTTTCATTTTTTTTTTTTGGCAGGTCTCTAAATTCCAATGGTTTTAGTGGAGAAATACCACCTACAATTGGTAAGTTATCAAAACTTCTTTTGCTGGATCTGGCTGACAATAAGCTTTCTGGAACTATCCCCATCTCTAGTGGGAACAGGCCTGGTTTGGACATGCTGGTTAATACGAAGCACTTGTATGTCAAATCTCTCTTCGTGTGTGCGCCTTTAGGCTGATTAGTCCTACCTCTGTTGTTTATTTTCATATAATATTGACTGTAGATTCTTTCTATTATGTACAGTCATTTTGGCAAGAATCAATTCTCTGGAGAGATCCCATCTCAACTTTTCAGTTCAAAAATGACACTGATTCACATGTAAGTTTTAATGAAGTAGCAATTTATTCCAAACAGTGAGTGTTTTTACTTGGATAACAGGACTAAAAGTTATGAATGTACAGGTTTGCTTAAACTTACCATAAAAATAAACAGCAAACACATGTTAGGAGGAAAATATATATAAATATAATATTTACTTGCACTTTTGTATTTTATATATATATATATATATATATAGAGAGAGAGAGAGAGGAGAATGTGTGTGCTCAAATTTTTGAACTTTTAGTTTTTTCTATATAATGGAGAAAGTTGGATTTAATTTCTGGGCAGCACAGTTATCATTCAAAATACTCTCAATCTGGATAATGATTTCAATATTAATATGAGCAGGCTCTTTGAAAGCAACAATTTCACTGGAAGCATCCCTTCTACACTAGGACTTTTGCAGAGTTTGGAGGTGCTGTGAGTATCCATATCACATCCCCAATTGAAGTTATAATAGGATACTAATTATCTGTGAATTTCCACGTAAACGTTTTGAATTGGTTTTCGTGTTACAACAGACGCCTCGATAGGAACAAATTAACTGGATCTGTACCATCAAACCTCTACGACCTTGTAAATGTCAGCGAGCTGTAAGCAGATAAAAGAAAACCAATGCTAATTTGAGCTTGTATTTTTCTTTTTTTTCAGGGAGTCTGTTTATTTTGTGCTTTTGAATTTCCTTTTTCAGGTTTCTGTCCAACAATCAACTGACTGGACCCTTGCCGGATCTTACGGGCATGAATGTTCTCAGTTATGTGTAAGTCACAACCACTCTGTCAATTAAGCATCATGGTACTCGACTCTTTTTTTTTTTTTTTTTTTTAATGGAAGATCTTGTTACTTGGTTTTTTTCTTAAATTTTTCTTTTCCCCCATAACTATATAAAATACACTGTACTTAGTCTTTGACCAAAATGGTCTTGCAGGGATATCAGCAATAATACTTTTGAAGTGTCAGATTTTCCTCCGGGGCTTTCAAAGTTACAGTCTTTGACAACATTGTACCCCTCTCTCTCTCTCTCTATATATATATATACAGAAACACACATGAACTCACTAAAAAACGCACAGCTTAAGTCAACAAGGATACTTGGAACTATTAAGGTAGATTGCAGGAGGATCCCTTTTCACCATTTGGCTTTATAGGGCCTTGTATTTCGTTGCTTCATTGTGACTATGCCTCTTGGAACAGTACCTTCAACTTGAGATATTTCACCCTTTAGCTGTGTTCTCTTTGGCTCTGTGGGCGATAACCGAAACCATTGCACTCAATATTCTTGTGTTCTGAATTCCGGGTGAAGTAATTTGTTTCAAGACCTATCTTTTCACAGCTACCGGTCATTCATCCAAGAATATGCATTTCAGCCACGCAAATTACAAAATCTTGTTTCAGATGGCAATTTATATCATAATCCATGATTCCAACTTAGGATCTTATTGGATATTCCTTTTCAGTTTTATACATGTAGCATGTGTTTAATAGAGAATATGGAGAGATTCCCACTTCTGCCTTAATCCAAATCGTGCAATATCCTCTTCATTTTTTGACTTGCTCATTGTTGAGAGAAAAGCGAGTCTAACATAAATAATAAAATTGTCCCTCTCTAACAGGTTAAGCTTTTAGTAAAAATTGTGGGTCACAGTTTCAACATGATATCTAATCTCACCACTAACTCAATAGTCAATAATTGTGCATATTTATCCCATTAAAAAAACGTCAGTCTCTTAGCACATAAAATGTCTAATATAAATAATAAAGTTTCCCTCTCTCCAACAGCTTGAACTTCTAGGAGTGATGGTGGCTATATTCCTGAATATACTATACCTTATCCAGAGGCAGATAAACTACGTATAGCAAGTGTTGTCGTGGATGTAAAGCATTTATATCGAGATTAATTCGTCTATAGGTTTTGCTACGTTTCAAACTAAAGCAAGGGTTGTTTTCTTCTGTGATTTATGATTTCGTCTGAGAAAGTATTAAAATCTATTGCACTGACCTCTAATCTTCCTACGGGAGCTTTTGCAAAACAAAAAATGAGATATGGCCAATAACACTGCAGTTAAAAATGCAAGAAAGTCAGGTAGGTTGTTTCTCCAAATCCAAAATCTAAACTTGCTAATTCTGCAAGAAAATATTGAAAAATTAATCCAAGTTTTCCATGGAAGCTTTGAGAGATGCTTTTGTTAAACCACAGCTAGTATTATTCCATTACCACTGAGCAGAAGGACGAAGCAATTGTCTTAATTTTAGCTAAAATTCACCCTGAATTTAAGTTGAAACGGCTAATGCAAAGATAAAGAGTTATATAGTCTGTTGGGACTTGTGGTTCATACGGAGGGAAATCAAGTTCTAGGCAAAGGGGGAGATGCGAAGCGTAACGGAGTGGAGCGAGGGGAGCGTACCCAGATTTTAGGGGATTAGACCATGTAATCCTGTTAGGCTTAGGAATACTATGTAATTCTGTTAGGGTTAGGAATAAATACTCTCTATATAACTCTGTGATTAATAAGAAAAACCCTATACCTCACTCCCATGGATGTACCCAGGTGTTTGGGGAACGACGTATATCTGTGTGTTGATTTCATTACTGTTTTCTCACAAAATCGTGTGTGTTCGCTTGAGTTATTCTAACATAGTCTTAAGTCAACCCAAGCGAAGGTCCCTCTGTGTGCGTGTATGAACGGCTGCTTTTGTGTCTCTCTGCTTTTTTGCCTTCTGGCATTTTACATTTTGTCACTCAATATAAATATGTTTCGGACAATGTTGTACCAGAATGATGGAAAACACTAGGCTTCAAGGTCGGATTCCAGTCGTACTCTTCAGCCTTCCTGTGTTACAGACCATGTGAGTTTCACTTTAATCTGATGTAATATGATGGTGGATTACACTGTATCCCAAATAATGATTAAGAATGCAAAGCAGTAAAAATAAATAAAAGTTCTTCCATGGGTTTTAAAATTAATTACCCTAGTTATGTATATCATGTCCTGATCATTATAATCCTCAAGCAAAATTGTTTTGGGATATCTGCTCTCAGTGTATTGAGGAAGAACCAGCTTAATGGCACTTTGGATCTTGGCTCCAGCAATAGTGACTCACTGCAACTTATAGACTTGCGGAACAATTTGATAGTTGGCTTTTCAGATGAAACAAGATTTCGTGTAGATGGAACGGGATTCAATATTTGCTTATTGTAAGCAGTAAGATATATTATTTTAGCTTTTGTTGGCCGTTTGCCTAATGGTGTTATAAGAACTAGTATTTAGATTACAGTTTCCAGTAGTTGTATTTGCCTAGACACGTCGTCTGTTTGCCATTGTTTGCTACATCGTTCATAGCCTCATTGGTGTACTATTGTTGTTTGAAGACTGGCAGGAAATCCAATTTGTGAGAAAACAGGAGGGACAAAAACATACTGCTCCAATCGACAGTCTACGCCGCCAACGCCAACAAAAAATTGTACAACTGCTTCCTGCAGTTCAGATAAAATTTCCAGCCCCAACTGCATATGTGCATATCCATACATCGGTACTCTAATCTTCAGAGCTCCTTCCTTCTCGGACCTAGGAAACTCAAATATCTACTTGTCTCTCGAGATTTCTCTGATGAAGTTTTTTGAGTGTAATCAATTCCCAGTGGATTCAGTTTCTCTGAGCAATGCTTCTAGAAATGCGGATGATTACTTTGAGCTAAGGCTAAAAATCTTTCCACATGGTCATGATCGTTTCAATCGAACAGCAATTTCTGGGATTGCGTTTGCGTTAAGCAACCAAATTTTCCAGCCTCCCAAGAATTTTGGAACCTTTTTTTTCAATGGTGACCCTTACGGGTATTTTGCAGGTATTTAGTATTCTACACAGACGCGAGGTAAATTAGTACAGATTCTGTTATTTCTTTTTCTAATCTTTTTCATATCCAGAAGGATCTACAGGAACAAACAAGTCATCAAGTACTGGCATAACTATTGGTGCAGTAGTTGGTGGTTCTGCCCTTGTGATATTTTGTCTATTTGCCGGAATTTATGCTTTCCGTCAAAGGAGAAGAGCTGAGAAAACTGATAAACAAAACAATCCTTTTGGTAAAAGTAGGAGCAAATGTTAACAAAGTATTTTTCTGTAATCATATCTTATTGTTGTGTTCAGTTTATTGCTTACATTTCATGCCAATGCAGCTTCTTGGGACCCAAATAAAAGCAGTGGTGACGTTCCTCAGTTAAAAGGACCTAGGTGTTTCTCATTTGAAGAGCTTAAGAAATACACCAACAATTTTTCAGAAGACAACGATGTTGGATCTGGTGGATATGGGAAGGTTAATTACGCTTACATTATTATAATGTTGCTGGCGAAACAGAATGTTTGCATATCTTTCCTTCTTTTTAGAAACATGCAACCTTCACAAGTTACCAGTCCCTGTAGTTAGAGACTGATTTTGGACCATTCACCCAATGTAGTGATTTGCCTTTAACACTGTAATATGCTCAGGAAAGACTTAGTATATGTGGATAATATCATTTCTACAACGTATTTCTAAAGCACTGGGCAAGAATTATTTGAGTTTTCATGGGAGAATCACATGCAAATATTTTCTTTATTTAATAGAAAGTAGGTGATTGATCTTTGGAAATGTATGAACTGTACAACGTATTTTTAAAGCACTGTTCAAGAATTATTTGAGTTTTCATGGGAGTTTTGGAAATATATGAACTATAGGGTGTATAATTAATAATCAAGTGAATGCTAAACTATCATCTACTTGCAAATTCATTCTGAAATTTCTAAAAAGCAAATAT